>APFE031269127.1:0-23970 GCA_000404065.3 Pinus taeda
ATAAATAAGGTGGTTAACCCATGTCATGTAAGGGACCACAAGTAGTTAATAATAATGTAAGGGGCCCATGGTATTAGTTGATGGTATGAGGAAACCATGGTAATGATGCATGGTATTGTATGCATGAGGCCTATATAGAGGTAAGAGACTCCACATGGAGAGATATTAAGAGAAGTATTCTTGTATGAACAGGCATATGGCTTGTGGAGTATTCTCTTTCCTTAAGGAGTGAATGTATGGTGTTGCCCTACCTTAAGGGTTTGATCAATAAATAATCATTTCATATTATTTCTGGGTTTATTTGCATAATCTTATATTTTCATATCAGATCTATAATAATCTTGGGTTAGATCCACAACAAGTGGTATCAGAGCTACAACAAGTGGTATCCAAGCTACAACACAATGGCCGAATGCTAAAGCATTACAATGATCCTTTGGATTGAAAAGAGCAGGCGGTGTTTTATTTTGTACATAGCATATTTGTATATACCAATGTCTTGATTTTTGTAAGAAACCATCATGCTGAAGCACGTAGAAGAAAGCAGGCAACGCTTTACAGTTTAACAGCAACACAAGCGAAGGAAAGAGTTGTTACCAGTCTAAAGGTTCAAATCAATCCAACAGTCAGGAAGAAGACGTTCAAAATAGAGAAATAACAAAAGAAATAAGGCAATCTGACCTGCTATTCTTGGCTTCTCACAAGGAGAAACCATCCCCAAGTGGAGCCACTGTTAGCCTCCTGCTGCAGTAGGTTACTCATATTTCATGATTGACATTTTTACAGACCAAATATGTCATACTTTGCATGCTGCAATGGTCCATATTTGCTTAATAGTCTCCAAGCGAAGAAGGATACTCAGAGTTCATCTAACTGCCTTCAAATTTTGAGAAGTTATTCCAGTGTTGTACAATTTTCAGTTAAAGGGAGGTCCAAACAACTTAATCTTGGTCTCCCTAGGTTTCAATTTCCTCTTTTAGAATATAGAGAATGAAAATTTGTCCAAACAGCTTAATCTTGGCAGATTCTTAGATAGGTAGAGAATCAAAGGAACCCAACTGCTTAATCTGGGCCGTCGGATGAAATAAGGGTAGTCTGTAGATAGGAAAGCATAAAAAAGAAAATTTGAAATGATGGGTTTGCAAGTCTAAGTGCACCCGAACAAAAAGAAGAAAAAATGTTAGGTAAGTAGGCTGGGTAGGTAGTTTTGAGGTTGCTGAATCTTGATTGCTGATCAGTTCCAGGTTTTTAGGTGTCATCTTTACTCAGGACACAATCACCAGGCAGTTCTATGTGAAAAGCACAAAAACAACCATAACTAACTTCCTTTCTCCATCTCCCCCTAATCATTAACTAATTTCCCCAAAAGAGGTCAAGATCTGCTTGATACCTCTTAAGTTCCATCATTTTCATGTCATTAGCTTGGGTGAAGCTCTACTTTACTCAAAGAAATTCCATACTCTCTCTAAAAGGTTCTATCCCCTCGTTGCAGCCTAAGTTCTCCCAAACATAGCACTTTCTTACCATCTCCATATTAACCACTGACATTATTATTTAACTCTCTATATTTTCCCATCCCCCTACTAAAACTATGTAAATAATCCCCCTATGCAAATATCCCTCCCCCTGGTTGAAAAATAACCATAAGTACCCCTAAGAATGGTTCAGTTTATCTGAAACTTAGCAAGAGCCCTCATGCTGCCCCTTCAAAACCATCTTCTAAATACAATGGACTCCTTCCAAAGTATAAAATCCCTTTTTAGGTTATCGGACCCCTTCCGAGGCCTCAAGTGCCCTTCTGACGCACATTCTTACTCCTTGCGACCACAATAGACCCTTTCCAATCTCCTTAACACTTCTCAGATCCTAGTAAGCGAGTTCACATCGCCATATCACAATATTCTCACCATATAAGTTACGCCCCATCCGTCGGTACCCGATGCGATATCGCGATATCGGCAATCAGCCGTCGCAAGCGTCGCATGTCCAACTAAAATACCCCCTCGTTCCCAGCCGACGCGATATTGCGATTGCATCGGAAGAAATTCATCGCATCGCCTTCAAATATGAGCACCCCACCATGTCACATCTGCACCAGGGACCCACCGCTGATGTCAGCAGGCTAACGTCATCTGTTGTACTGCTGACGTCAGCCGCTAAGAAACAGAGGCAGCTTTCGATGCGCGATTAGCGCGAAGCGCTAATCACGCATCGCTACAGGAAATATGCCATTTTGGGGAATCTTTTGAATCCTTGGCCCGTTTTGCGTCGAAAAAGCCCGAAATCGCCCGATTTCGCCAAATTAATCTGGTTTAAAGACAGGAAAGGACCAGTGACAGAGATTAAAGAGTATCAGATCAAATCAACAGGGAAAAAGCACATCAAAGAGTATCAGCAAACGACAGAAACCATCAATGTAGCGGCAAAGAGTATCATCGAAAGATCTTAGCAGCGGCCCAAAGCAGGAGAACATTTAATACCTTCCAGCAAAGTCAAAAAAGAGGGTGAGCCCACTCAAAACTTTCAAATCACGGTTATTGCACATTTAACTCGCACCAGAACAGAACTACAGATCCCAAAGCACATTTATTCCAGAAGTACCGCATCGAGCCTCCAAGGCTCACATTGCACTCCTTTTGATTCAGCTGCCTCTAGCGCAGCCCAAAGGACTTACCTGCATTTAATTCCAGCGACACTTAGGTTTTTAGAAAAGGTTTTCCAGTAGACCTGTTTAGGTCAATTGTAATAAATGACTCTCTGATATTTTGCTTATATATACCACCGTGAAAGATGGAGTGGGGGTTGGTTGGTGAGTCGAGGAAATTGCTTAATCTTTGATATCTCGACATTTTCTTCAAGCAGAGACCCGCACTGTAACTTTCATATTTTCTATAATCAAAGACTGCTAAAAGCATGGATTTCGAAACTATTTGATGTGTTTGATTGGCCGAGGAGTGATTACAGAATTCCTATGCTTCTACATGGTTCAATAAGTGTTTCTCAACTTTGTTAATTTTTCATGTTTTGTTTTACCACCGTTCCACCATCCAAATTGCAGAAAAGAAGAATAGATTAGGATTTGTTTAACTACACCTTAAGCTCAATTTCTGCATTTTTTCATACTTTCATCAGAAATAGTTATGAACATGCATACTTAAATGATCTTGTTTACGCTGTTTCTTTCACATATGAATGAGAGTTTAGGAATTCTTAGCTAGTCCTAGATAATCATTCATTCACTTCTCCTCTTTTTCAGTCTGATGAAATGATTCTCCTTTGCCTTTCATCTCTGATCATCATTCCATCCTTTCAGTAGATTGATAATTGTATCATGTGTGGCTATCCCGCTCCTTAATCCTCTTGTAACCAAGAAAACGCAATAGCAAGCCTTAATCCATGAATCCATGCCCAATGGTTTGAAACTTATCACATCTTACCTTGCCTCTTTTCTTGAGATTTCTACCTTCCATCCAAACACAAACAAAAAACGCCTGAGCCAAAAGCTAGCCTAAAATCATCAACAAAGTTGAATCATTAAGAGAGAGCCCTCTCTGATTGCAGGTGGGCTAGAACCTGCAATCCAAAGATTGGTTTGTGGTTACCTCGACCGTATCCCTAAACAAGAGCCTAGGGATAACCTGAGTGATAACAGAGAAAACATTTGTTTTTTCCATAACCTGAAAACCATGCATCCATTTGCAAATCTATTTCAGGGTGAGATTCATATGGATGATAGTAACATTCCCAAGTAATTTCAGTAAAATCTAGTGCACGGTTCCCAAGAAATTGGCCTCCATCACCTTTAGCCATTTTTGCATTTTCGCGAGAGTCATGCCTCCATTAACCAAAATGCTTTTATGGGAAGTTTCATAAGGATGTTGGCAACATTCTCAGAACGTTTCAGGTCAATCCAAGCTACCGTTTGGGAGATATGGACAAAACAAGTCATTGTCCTATAAACCTACAGGATATAGAACAACACCTATAGAATTGGCAGTGAGCAGTTTTAAAGGAGATCCAGAGGTCAAAGAAGCTCTTCCAGAGCTTAGCAGCAGCATCAGGATCATCAACATCACCATCCAACACCTCCACATCAACATCAACTCAGCAGCAACATGCATGTCTCTCCAACAACCATCACGTAGGTACATGTATACAATATTCTTGACCTCTTCTCTTGAGCATATTATATTTAGAAATTTTTTATCAATGCATGAGAGATGAGGTTTTATAAGCTAAGGATGGCTCACTAGTCTCATCCACCTTAAAATAGTTGATTTCCGCTCACTCCTTCACTCATGCAATGTTGAAAAGTCAAAAGGGTGATGATTTCAAAGAATGAGGACAACATCTTGAAGAAGAAATTTTTGCAAAGGCCAAGTCACCACAACACTCCAAGCCCTCCATCCACTTCATATCTACTATCTATTCATCATTCATACATCCCATTTCATTCTTGAAAAGAAAATAGACAACAACATCCTCTCCATTTTCACAAACCTACACTACTCCCTTTGAGCCCTAGCATCATCATCCAATCCCTCTTCATCATTTCTCATCACTCCCATACAATTAGAAGACTCTGAAGGAAGAAGGAATGACTACTACAGGAAGGCAGAATGCTGCTACAAGAAGGAAGAAAAGAAAATTGTGTTAAAACCCCAAAATGGCAGTGCCTAAGAGAGACCTAATCAATGTAAAGAACTCCAATGCCATTAGGCAATCATCTAGGACACAACGAGAAGAAGAAGGCAACAAAAAGAAATAAGGCATTCACCAGCAAAATATGAATCAAACTGCAGTGATTTTAGAGGTGTTCAAATGGCATAACAGGGTAGCATAAGGTTGATAAAGGTGTGGAAGACGTTGCCAAATTGAAAAATATTCAAGAACCAATCTTGAATAAGGAGAAGAAGGCAAACTAATGGTCTCAAGAAAAAATTATTTTTCTTTGCACACATTTTTTTGGGCTTGTCCTTGTAGAACTTGCAGCGAATATTCTTAATGCACAAGAGAGAGGTCATCAAGGCCATGGATTAGGCACAATGAGAACACTAAGTTTCTCAGAGGATGAGCAACCCCTTCAGAAGGGGCTATGATGGACCTCTAAATTAGACATAAATTAATGCTCGTGCCTCCAAATTAAACAATAACTTGAGGCCTATGACCATCCTTCAACACATTAAACCTTTCTTTTTGCATTAGATAATTTATTTTTAACTTTAATATATTCATTAGGAAGGTTTATGAATAATTGGATATTTGTGCGTAATATTACTTATTTTTATGGAATATTATGAGAATATTGGGCAGATGATGAAGAGTTGGAGGAGGAGATCATCTAGGGACTCATTCCCTACTACTTGAGGATCAAAAATAAATAATAAGTCAACAAGATATTATGGAATTATGGCACAAATGGTGGAACTCCAATGGCTAAGAAAATCTAGGAATGTGTTCCACCAATCAAATGGACAAGATCCAATAATCAAGGGATTTTGGTGGGGAAAACCTCCTCCATTCATGGGGAATGATTACTAATCATTTTGTATAAGTGCCAAGTCAAATTTTCCTCTAGGGAACTTTTTCTTTAGATCTTGAGAATTTTAGATTTTGATTAGTGCTATGATGTAGAGAGCTTGTAGTTTTCTAGCTCCATTGTATTTTCTGGCAAAGATGTAATTCTTTTGATGAAAATAATGAAGATTTCTGTCATGTTCAGCTTCTAGATCTTGTTCTCCTCCATAGATCTCTGAGTTTCCTTGGGCTTGGCCATCCCAGGAACCTCATAGCCCTTTTTGTATCATTATCTTTCCTTCTATTTATTGCTTATTCACATGCATCTCTAGTACTTATGTCTTTCTACTTCTACATTTAGCTTCTTCTTGTAGGATTGATTTAATGGTTAAGTGATAAAAATAGAGATTGAGTTGTCAATGTAGTTAGGATAGGATTTGATTCATAAAAGAGGAAAGAATGCAATGATGGAAAGCTTAGATGATCAAGAATAGAGTGAGTAAGCGATAGGTGTGATAGAGATAGGGTTTGAGATTGAAACAGAGGTCAAAAAAGTTGTTGTAATCGAGATGAGAGAGCCAAGACTGTAATTTCCATTTTGTTGAATAATTGATCGAAGTGTAGTGTGGGTGCACTGTTCTGGTGTAGGAATTCATTTATATCTATGTATTGACGTTTTGGACCTTAATCAGGTGTTTTTCTCTCTTTATGTGTTTTAATGGTAAAATCTCACTCGATTAGGATTAAGAGTTAACATTGAGATTTAGCGCTAAACCCTTAGTTAAATGTCTTTCCTTAGGTTTTGTATTGATTAGTGTTAAGAGTTAACGCTGAGAGTTAGCATTAAACCCTTGCTTAAACATCTTTCTTTAAGTTTTGTATCGAGAGCATTAAGTGTTAACCCTGAGATTAAGCGCTAAACCCTTACTTAAACATGTTTTCCTTAAGTTCAATATTGAGCACGTGGGTGGTTTTGCAAGGATTGTAAGTGGTATCTCACATGCCCTAAAGGTGGAAAGAATTATTCAAATATTTCATGCGACTATCCCTAACTGGCGACACGTAGCATAAGAAAACAACTTTTCTCGCATGCTTTCAGAGTAACAACGGTCATGCAATATTTCACGCGATTGTGCAACAACCGTTCAATTGGATGGGTCACATCGACGATCGAGATTGACCTTGCTAGTTGGCAAGAGGGTTGCGTGATAGTCGTTGGATCAGATGGGTTAGATCCGATGGTAATCGCATCAGAAGTTGCACGTGACTTAATCTAGATTTCGGACGCGATGTTTTATGGAATTTGATTTGATCCGTTCATTATAAAAGCACGCAATCCGACGGTAATTGCATCGGAAGATGCACGTGACTTAATCTAGCTTTCGGATGCAATAAAGTTTTGAATATGATTAAATTTATTTGGGATCCGATCATAACATCAAAGAGTTGAGAAACGGGATATCCATTGGATTTGGCGAAGTGAGATCAACGGTGAGGATTGAAGCACTTGATAAAGTCAGGTAAGTGGGATCCTCTGGGTGAAAATCCATGTATATTTGTGTGTGTTGATTGGTTACAAAGCTAAATCGTAGTCATATTACAACCTACCACCTAATTTTCGTTAAGACAAAATGACAAAAAGAAAAACAAAGTTATTTTATTCATTTACATGCACAATAGTAGAAGGTTTTATGATTTGAATCTGCATGCTTAGGACAATAGGATTGCATACATGTTAACTTAGCATTCTTTTGCAGCAAAGCCTCTTAGGAGTTAGTTAGAAAATGGTGTGTTTTAGCACTTGATTTCATTCTCTTTCCTTGTACTTTCTTTCTTGCAATAGTTTAAGGTTCCATTTCAAGCATTTCATCTTATGCAATTAGTTTAGAATTTGACTTCAGTACATGCACTCCATTATATCATGACAACAAAGGAATGACACATTGTATGTTGCACATATAGTGCCAATACCTCTTAAGTTTTTATGAACCCCGGGTTGATATTTAAAGTTGGTATCATAGGGAGTTGCAGCATGCTTATTGCAATACTGAGGCTCATCAATGCTCTTAACAATACTACCAAGCTCTTTCTAATATAATCTTAGCCAAAAGCTTGGCTCCCTAAATCTTGTTACATGATTTATGTGGTTCTATTTATAATAAGAGGGGGTCAATATTCAACTCCCCTTTATGACCTTTGGACTATTGTCATGACTCTTCAACGTCTTTACAAAATGACACATTACATTACATGGTGTCTCTTCATATTCCAATATTGGCACTTGGAATTTCACTTACAACATAATTACAAATAATATTACATTTTACACTTGTACCCATATAAGACAAAATAGGGTAGAGACAATGTGATAGCCTAACAAGACACAACATTATGATGCTTGAGTTTGGGTAAAGTCTAGCTCAACAACCTCCACATGCTACCTCTTGGTCACATATAGGTGCCAAGCTTGATATTGTGTGATGATGTCCCCAAACCGCGTAATGGAGTCTAGCTAGAAGTGAACTCCGGCCTCCATGGAATCTAGGTAGACTATCTTGGAACCTGTGTTCAGTTCATTTTGAAGCATGAGAAATAGTGTTCTGACTTTGATAGGACCACCGATGAAATTTTGCATGTTCTATTTGTTTAGCTCCAAGTCTTCTCTAGAAGAATTATGTCTCTGCTGCTCATAGTACTCTTTGATTTCTTGTCTAACTTGGTTCTTAGATTTGGTTTTGGTGAGGAAACTGACCAATGGGATCTAGTATGTTCTCACAAATACATCCAAACTACTTAACAACAATACATATGATGCACGAATGCGTCCAATGAATGAGGCAAGTGGTTTGTTATTTTGAATCAACATCAGGGAAAATTTTAAGAACCACCCTAATTTATATGTATAATAAATGGGTGAATCCCCATGATACATAGAAAAAATGGGAGGTGATTTTATCAATAATATAATATGTATATATAATTTTTTTGGTGAATGTCTCACCGCATTATATTATCTTTTAAAGTCATGGCACATCTATGACTGAATTATAAAATCTTGTAAGATCTTGGCAAATATTTCACTGAACAATAAAAAGTGAAGTCTTAGCGAATGTTTTGTTGAAGTATGAAACCATATATGATAATAGGAAAACATATTCATTAAATTGTAATATACTAACATACATGTTTGGAAAAAAGAAACATAATTTTCTCTTCCTACAAACAATGTTGCAAGCTGAAGTTGCCATGTTTGTCAAGGTTCTCACTGTACACTCTTTCATATCCTTCTATTAGTTTTGATAATATTCCACAACAAAGTTCTTGTAGAAGAGATTAATCTTTTCTCTACCACTTTTGTCAAGCTATCAAATTTCTTTCTTATTCCATGGAGTCCAACTACAAGTTAAAAAAATCACATTTTGTACTAGTTCTGTCAAGCTATCAAATTTCGTTGTTATTCTATAGACTCCAACTGTGAGATAAAAAAAAATACATCTTGTTTACCCCAACACACCAACAAGTAGCAAGCCCCAACTATATAATATAAGAAATTAGTAAGTATCCCAAAGGCGTGAAGGGGGTCTAATGGAGAGAAGTGGCCATTGTCAGAAGCCTTCCAATCAATATATCAATATATAAATATAGATTTATTGTTATTTTAATTGGAAATCTTCAATTAAATAAGAAAATATAATTACGTCTCTCCCAATCTAAATTGCTTATTAGCATAATTTACTACCTTCATACGTCTTGCATTTTTTAACAACATTGTAACATGTGGATTAATTTCCTTTTTGCTGCACAATATCCACCTTTTAGGACAATATGGTGGACTGACCCAAGCCCATATGGTGCACTGGGCCAACCCCTACAGATCATTACGACAATTAAAGGTTGTACAAACCAGCATATTTTTCAAGCACTGGACCAACCCCTATAGATCATTATGACAAATTAAGAATAATAGAGAAGATGAAAGGTTGTACAAACCAACATATTTTTCAAACAAATAATCCAACATAAGTACCTTAACTTTTTCATGAAGATATCATATTGTGAATGTTTAAAAAATGGTGGGAAATCTGGGCATTGACTATCTCTCCTCTCCTAGGGGGATGCAAAAAGAGCGATAAGATTTCACTGTTTTGAATTTTTTTTTGTTAAATCAGAAAAACCAATATTAATGGAGATATTGGTATTTTTTACTAAATTTTGTGAAGTGAATAAATGTAGCTTTAACCATTCACCTTAATATGTTTTTTATAATATAATTTCCAACCTATGTCCATCTTAACTCCACTTCTACCACTCTTGGAAGGATGAAATCTATTTATCCCTCTCAGCACTTGGTAGACCCGGAATTAAGATGGATCTATGTTGATAGAATTTCCCCTTTAAATAGTCTATGCTCACATGAATACCATGATATTACCATGGATAAATACCATGGGTTGTCATAAACCTGGAACTTAAAAACTACTATTAGTAATTTATAAAATTAATAAAATTAATAATTGATTTTATTTTATTTTTTATTTTAACCAAATTGAAATGTTTAAGTGACATTAAATTAAAGGATCCACTTTTACCCTTGATCTGCCAAGCCTGATGATCAAATATTTTTCACTCTAATGCTAGTTTGCATATCACGATATTTGCTCCCTCCCGGGCCTTAGTAGATCCAGAGTAGAGATGGATCTATGCTGTTTTAATTTCCCCCTTTAAATAGCCTACATTCCTCATGAATACCATGGGTCAATACCATGTGCCATCTTTTTTCTTATTAATACTAATATTAGGGTTAATAATGGGTTAATAATGTTTTTTTGCATGGTATTAATAATAATTTGGCCGATGGTATTTGGCCCATAGTATTTGGCCCATAGGCCTCACCTAAATATAACACATTTTTTGAGTTTTCTTAAATATAATGTGACTTCTGGAGTAAATATAAGAAAATGTTTTATTTAGTAACCATACATCTCGTTTATTTATATTTTTATTAATTTACCATATCTCTTTTATAAATATGGTATTTGGCCCATAGGATTCACTTAAATAAAACCTCTTTTTTTAGCCTTCTTAAATAGAAAGAGGGTTATGGACAAAATATAAAAAGAGGTTTTATTTATTTACCATACCTCTAGTTTATTTTATATTTATATTTATTTACCATAACCTTTCGAGCAAGTATAAAAAGAGGTTTTATTTATTTACCATTACTCCACTTAATATATTTTTTATTTAATATAAGGTGACTTATGGAGTAAATATAAAAAAATGTTTTCCATTATTCTTTACATGATTATGATTACATAGATGCAAACTTGGAATATGACAATAACATTACTCAATCTTTAAATAAACATGAAAAAAATATGACAATAACATTACTCAATCTTTAAATAAACATGAAAATAAGAGACTTGAATTTTTAAATAAAATGAATTATTCTTTTGTGACCATTTTTTCCAAAAAAATAAGGTCATTTTCTCGAAATTAACCCCAATACCATGAAATACGAGAAAATGAAAGAAAAATAACATTTTTTACACCGAATGTGGAGTGTGAAATAACTATCATAAATACCTATTCTTGAAAATTAGGGCGAATGGAAGGTTGTAACTCCTAATTTCAAGGGCTAAAATTTACTTTTTTTACTCCTCTCCCTTAAAATAAGGTGGGCTAACCTCCATACCTAATTTTTTTATAAAATAAATTTGAGGTGATTTGTAACAATGTACTGTGATAAAAAATATTCACCCAATAAAAATATAAGACCCCTTAATTCCGCCCAAGGGCGAAAATTCGCCCCTAAAATTTTCCATGATCAACATTCGAACATTCGCTTTCTCTAGCTCTAGCTATGGCTTCATTTTCTTCACTAAGTCAAGAAATGCCCCTTTGTATCGCATTGTCCACTCTTTGACATAGGTAGTGACAACTTGTACATTGTTGAGAGTTTTAACAAACTCTTTTCTTTGCTGATGTAAGTCATGCAAACATACAAATGTTGTATGTATGGTGGCAAAGCCCCCATAGAGCTTCCACATAGTTTCTTCAAGTGTTGATACTTCAGGAATTGTCGCGGCTCTTATCTCCTCCAAGTAAATCTTTTCAGAAGTTGCATCTGTGCTTCTATGTGGGTTTTTTCTACCTATTTCTTGGCAACCTACAAGTTTTGTGCCATTTACTCATTCTTGTCCATCAAATACTTAATTCTTGATCTTGTTGCTCATGCATAGGCCAAGTTGGCTTTTGAAATGGAATTTGGATGCTTTCTAGTGAATGAGACTATCACCCTTTCTCTAACGAATATAGGTTATGTGTGATCATATGGAAAATTATTTCTTCATTCTTGTACAATCCTCCTTTGGAGCTCTTTGAATGATATATTGTACAAATCCATTACCAGATCATCATCAATGTGAACAACACCTCCTTGGCCATTCATGGCTGGCTTTGCTGCTGGGGGTGGTTGAGGTTAACGGAAGACCTATGGTTCTCTCGACATCAGATGAACATATTCATTATGTGGCTCATGTTCCATCTCCATGTCTATCACTTCAATCCATTTCTCAATCTAT
Organism: Pinus taeda; assembly: GCA_000404065.3. Lineage (NCBI taxonomy): Eukaryota > Viridiplantae > Streptophyta > Pinopsida > Pinales > Pinaceae > Pinus > Pinus taeda. The sequence goes on from APFE031269127.1 coordinate 12,105, forward strand.
TCAATAATATCATAATCCTCCATCTGTTCATCTTCCTCCTTAGCTGTTGGCTGGTCTTGTTCCCGTTATTCCACCTATATGGACATTGTTTCCTCTCACATTTATCCTTGCCTATATTCTTCTTCCTGCTTCTTCTTCTCATATCGTTGTCTCCTCCTTAATTCTTTATCTTCCTTAAGTGTCTACTCTGTCTCATGCAACTTCACTTCTACTTCATACAATCTCTCCTTTTCTCTCTTCCTCCATTTTTCTCTGTATATCCTTTGCCTCCCCTTTGCTTCTACTCCCAAAGTTTCTTTCATGAGAATAGGATCTTCTTTCATCTTGTAGCGTTTTTCTCCCTCTCGATTGTCAACAATCTTCCTGTTTCCCTAGTCTGACACATGATTGTTTCCTTCTATTTCTATTTCTTTTGAAGTTTCTACCATATGTGGAGTAGCCTATGAAGTCCGTTCTAAAATGATCGGTTCATGTATTATAGAGGCATTGTAACAATGCCTCCATGGATCTTCCTTTGGCCAATGAAATGCCCTGTCAATCCACAAAAAGTAAATACTCGCATTGTGGTCCTTACAAATACTCAAGGATCATATAGATTAAATTCCTGAGTGTCGAATTCAAATATTACTATCTCCTTTGCCTAAACATCCATGAATTTTAAGTTCCTTATGATGTATAATCTAATATAGAAATGAATAGTGGGCCATTGTGCTTTCTTCTTCCCATGCAACACTACTAATAACCTTGTGGAGAGATTTTATGACTGTTCTTACATGACATGTTTGTTAGTGGCATATCCTGGTAAAACATGACGAGGCTTCTCTCCACCAAGGAATCTAATGAAGGTTCCACCTGGTGAGGCATAACAATCTGTGATGTTTTTTATGGAGTTGTCTATAATGCGACTTTTTGGAGATTCCGGTGACGAAATCTGGCGGAAGAAATGAGGTTAAATCTTGATTTTTGGCAGTTAAAATGGTTTTTTAACTGCATATTTGGATTCAGCACCCTGAAAAACCAATGGGAGCCATTGATTGTGCAGAAACTAGCTATTAAATTTGGGATTCCAATAAATTGCTATCGGATTTTGACCAGAAAAATCCGCGAGAAAGGCTTTCAAAAAGTCACGTTATAGACTACTGCATTTTTTATCGCCTCCATTTCTTCTCGTGACATGGAAGGTGGATCTTCTTCAAATATAATCTTGTAAGTCTAGATGATAAAGTGGTCAGTGAGTCATGCCATTACTCCTTGATAACTGCATTCTGAAAGAAACTTACAATATATTTGCAGGAAAAGTTCTCGTGGTGTCCATATCTAGTTCATGCCAAGGAACTGCTCTTGTGCACATATTGCATCTAGTAAGCATACAAACATATAAAACCTTTCTCGCTCACCCTCAGTAGGATTATTAGCCTATTCTTGATGGGCCTTCAACTATCGATCCAATAGATCTAACTAGTTGAATGACTTCCCACCCTTCAGGAAAGGTTTCTATGCTCTCTTGACCATGGATCTTGTAAGAGAAGATAAGTAAGAGTTGGTAAGCCTTCCCGAGGGACATTTTCTTGTACACATGGTGGGTGTCTGTTGAAACTTCGATGGCTCCTTCACCCATCCTTTGACAATGTCTCTCATGTTCACATGGTTGTGGGTGGCATAAAAGAGTGAGTCCATGTGCTCTACTGGCTCAGACAAGTGATAAATTTACTAAAAGTTTTCTACCCGGAAGGGGGTAGGCTTATGTGTGCTGGCACTGCTCAAGGTCATGATCTTCTCATTAATGTGTGATATAATCTAGCTGATGACATCTATACAAAGGAAGCCTCAATACTTGCTTGCAACCTTGTATATCTCTGACTGCCGGATGCAGAGCTAAACCTGTCAATCCTCTATGTTTGCCTCAAAGTCCTTTGCAAATGTACGTTTAATTTGTTGCCACGTCAGTGATGATCCGTTTTCTATAAACAACATAGTATATTCATGTACTGGAAAATCAACTGACGTTTGCTCAACTACTTCCCCAATACTGCTCTCAATGGTTTCTTTTGAAGAAGCTCTCTTATGTTCCATGGTAAGAGTGACTGCTAGAGAGGTTCTCAATAACTGTTGTACCTGTGGGACCATAGGACACTCATGGGAAGTAAATTTCAATCTTAAGCAAATCTACATATTGCACACTTCTCATTAGAAAGAGGGACTGGATGCATGTGGTAAGTGTGCACTACGCAGTCGCAACAACCAAGGTGGAATCTTATGGCCTGAAACTACATAATGTGTAGTTCATCTGGGGTAGAGTACTAGGAGAGACCACGCATTACACAGTATCAGTGGTCAAGATGATAAGTTGGCTCCTAGAACAACGCAGTGCGTAGTTTGAGCCAGATGGGACTACGCACTATGCAATTCCAGAGGCCAAGCTTGTGGCTTGAGCCTTAGGATTGTGTAGTGCCAACAAGGGAAGGTGAAAACCAACAAAGTGAAATGCAAATTTTCCTAAGGGAAGAGAGGAAAATGAGAAGATCTGAGAGATAGTGTGAAGTTGAGTGTATATCTAACTAAGTGTGAATAAATTCATGTGAAACAAGTGCATAAATTAATCAAATGGAAGGAAAATGAATTACATGAGGAGAGTCACCGTAATAGTGACCATTGGTGAAAAAACAAGAAAACTAATGCGAAACTTGGGGAAGGCAATCTAAAACATAAAAAAAAAAAACACTTCTACAAGTTAAAACACCAGTAAAAATGAAGAGAAACAAGTGAAACAACACTCACACATGCCAACTGACAAAAAACGATAGGAAAAACGACAAAGAATGACAAAAGTAAAATCACCTAGAAAATCGATTACGATTACACTGAAAGTTCCTTAATCTCCTAAGGAATGATATAGCTTCAAGATAGAGTTTGCAAATGATCTCTGTAAGTGTCGATTAAATAGATTTCAGTGAATTAGGGTTTATGATGTGCATGCCTAAAATCAAGGAAAAAGTGTCACTTGCCGGAAGTTTCAAAAAGTAGCACAAGTGCCTCCATTGAGATACTAGAATTATATCCCTATTTTTTAGGGATGCTATTTTATTTTTATATTTCTTTTCAAGCAAAACTTGCCATGCACACTGTCGAGAAAGATTGGGTGGTTCTGGGGAATTGTGAAACTTTTTGGCTTAGTGTAGTTCATAGTTTCTGAGATTAGTGAGGGTTGCGTAGTTTCTCGGTTGATTGTTGTCTTTCCTTCCATGAATAATCCCTTTTGGAGCTCAAGGTTGACTACCAGTCAGGACTCCATAATTCCCATCATCAAGGATACTTTCCCTCAAGGATTGCATAGTTTCTGGAGGCAAGCCCAAAACTGTTGTGAGACCAAGATGGGAGATCATCTTATGAATTCGAGGAATTAGCTAAGTGAACAAACACAAGCGAAAATGAAGATATAAGTCTCAATCGAAGCATGAATACCTAGAACAATGCAAGATGAGTTGTTATAGATAAGAAACGAGCCTCCAAAATCTAAGCATAGGGAAAATTTTGGAGGGTGGCTATAGCCTCTACAACACTATGTAAATGTTTCATTCTGATGTTGATTGTGTTATGAAATAGGACATGTAATCAATAATTCCCCCCAACGAGTGTAGCATAATAGAATCTAGAAAAATAGTTGGAGGCCCAAATGGTGGGAAGGTTATCATATAGAAAGATATATTGTATACAAGGAAGAAGAGGCGCAAAAAAAGCTGGAAGAAAAAGAAAATAAGGATAAGGTACATTTCAATGAGGAACAACCAAAGAAAGAGAAATATAGTCAACAAGAAACTCATGTCAAATAGGACCCACCGAATTCAGAAATGCCCAACAAACCGTTGTGAATTTTAGATCCAACACCGAGCTCTCAGGAAACAACGTTAGAAACACAATTTCTTGGGTTTATTAAGCATATGGAAATCATAATAAAGACAAAAATACTACTCTGAATTGAGAAACATGGATCCACCAGAAATCACAGGTTGGATTCAACATAGGAAAAAGGGAAAAACATGTAACCAAGAAAAACTTGAAGTTAATAAAAGTCAAATTGGTAAGAAGTAAGAAATGAAAAACAAATTTATATAGATCTCAAGAATATTTTGAAAAATATATAGTTTGAAAGGGAATAAAATTCATGTATTACGTAATTCTCACATGAGGTTTTGGATTGAATCACCATGCTCAATCTCAAACCTAGAAAGAATATTGAAACTCTAAAAAAAAATGTGATGGTTATAAAAGCTCTCATATCCATTTCTTTTTAAAAAAAATAAATAATATATATATATATATAAACCAATGAAATAAGTGTGAAATATTCCTAAATAGGTGTTAACAAAATATTAGTTTTTGACATATGCATTATGTTATGCGAAACACAAATAAACATATGTCATACTTTAATGGAGTCATTTGAACACAAACCTGTGACATAGGGATATACTCAAAAGAACTCATTTTTGTACAATTAAGATAATGTATAGGGTAAACATTATACATGATAGCCATTTCTTTGTAGAGCTTGAAAGGTTTCACAAATATGTATATACTACTAGTAAATTTGAACCGAATTTTCTTTTTTCATTTTTGTTTTTACATGTTTCGAAAAAATGAATTTATCTCAACTAATGCACAAATGTGGTCATGCGGGAAGTTTTAACATACAATTTGAGAAGGCCTACCACATATTATTTTTCAAATACTTATTGGGAAACTTTTCTTTGTGTTCTATTAGTGAATATTACCATGGAAGAAGATAGTAATAGTTCGTTATCCGCATTTACTATAAATGGTCTCAAATGAATGCATAAATTATTTTTTTGTGGTATCTAAGCACACCTTGAAGCTATACGAGAAGTGAAAAAGGAATTACGAGGGATGCTATTAGTTTTTCCATGAAATAATGTATACTGGCAATACTGTTCACAGGCCTTTCGGAGTATATGTCAACAATGGGTTGTGTCTTCACTAAAGTTCTTCATACAACTTAAGTTATTTAAATGGTTATTCCTAACCGGTTCAGTGGCTTTATTAGTGTGTAAATATTTACATTTTATTAAGAAAAGAAAATGTGGAAATGCTAACATGATCATAAACTAAGAGTCGATGTTAATGTATTTCAACTACAAATTAAACTAACTAATTTAATAAATTACCATGTTTAAATTTAATAAATTACTATATAAAAAGAATTACATCATAAAATAAAAAGAATTACAATGGTGCAATTATCTTATCTTTTAAACAAATGCAAATAAGTCTGTTTTTTTTTTCTCTCATAACATCAAGAATTAATGTATATATCTAATCTATCCTGTCCAAGGAAAATCAAAAGATTATAATAATTCTTTTGTAAAATGAATCTTTCAACGCTTAAAAAGTCGTTGAACTACTAAGAGATTAAATACTGTACGTAGCATGAGAGATATTACAATCAGAAACGCTAATCCTGTTACTAAATAAATGATGTTTTGATCGTAACCTAAATTCCCACGAGAAATTGCAAGACCAGATTTAGACAACACCGGGATCGTAAGACAACCGGCTATCAAAATAAAAAAATTCAGAATGGAAAAATGAACAAGATCAATGAACTACAGGAAAATATTTATTTATATTGCTATTATCTCCAAATCACAGTATGAAAATAATAATAATTTTTTTAATAATTAATAGTTTTAAATTTTTAAGATGAGTAAATATTGAAATAAGAATGTAAGAACAATTCTTAATAATTTAAAGTTGATATTAACTTGTGATCCATTTTAATAATTTAAAATCGGTATTAACTTGCAATAATGCGAGCTAGTTTCTTGTAATAATGCTAGCTAGTTTGACCAGTGTAAGGTATGGAGGTTACGTATTAAGTTACATATTAATCACACAACGTATTACATATTTAGTGCAAGGTTACATATTAGGTTACATATTATTCACGCAACTTATTACTCCTGAATACCTCTACGGTATTAGAGTGATCCAATGACTCAGTTGGATGTGCCAATTACATAAGAAGAATGGTTGATCTCGAATTACAAAACTAATAAAAGTCCCGGTGAACCTTGCCATTTTGGCCAGAAGAACAGCAGAACTATTCTTCCTCTCATTATCAAACTGAAACAAACTATCTATGAAGAACAGCAGAACTATTCTTCCTCTCACTATCAAACTGAAACAAACTATCTATGGAAAAGAATCTCTCCCCAACTCTAGTTACTAAAGTTCGAGCGGTTGTTAAATCCACATGACAGAAACAGTGTGGTAGGGCAATCACACTGACAGCACGCGAGGGTCAACGTGTACCGTAGTAAGCCATATGCTGACTGTTTACTTCCTCTTTACCCACTTGCGAGCGCAAGAGAGCCATTGTGTACCATCATGAGCCACATGTGAACTCTGTTTACTTCCCAAGCTTTCATTATCGTGTCTGAACCGCTGCAACATCTAACCCTTACATTAATTTTGGGGGAAACATAAAACAATCCTCGTTTGGAAACATGTTAGTTAAGAGGTAGAATTATAAATTTATAAGAAATTTTTATTTATCATTGGACGGCTTTACAAACATGAGTAGAGATGGCCATAAATATTTACTCTGCTAAGAAATATTGAATGTTTTGTGCGGGTGAATATGCATTCCTTGATTATTGGGGTTAATAATTTGATGGTTTTTAGTTTTGGAATTTTAAGGTATTTGTTTTGTTAATTTTTTTTTTAAATGTAGTAGGAATTATTAAAATAATGAATTTTGAGCTATATAGATGAGAAATACAAATGCCCCAAATTCTTTTAGAATCTTGAATTTATTTATACATTAAAAGTACAATGGAAAATAACAATTTAGTCTAAAACTTTATCATTTATTTCCAAAACAAATCAAAATATAAAATAGAATAAAACCACAGAATAATAAAAAATAACCATCTAATCCAAAATTTAACCATATATTTCGAAAATAAAACCAAAATATAAAACAGACTAGCCGACTTGTCAATTAAAACACTCCTTTAATATCGAAATAGAAAAAGAATATGGATTCTTAAACAAACACTGTGCACATCGTAACGACACTCAGAATGAATACATTTTTTTTTACTTCAATGAAACATATTTCAACCTCTAATTGAAAGGGGAAAGAAGTAGATTCTGGACCATCATCACAGATAGAGGGAGCCAGAGCAACTAAATATTATGACCGTTAACTATTACGAATGGGATATCCTACCTACTACCCGTAGTTTCAAAACAAAACCAAAATATAAAACAGTAAAACTAGATGCATATTTAGCACCTACAACATTTCAATGCTACATAGCAAATAGATAATGTTCACTTGATGAAAGTTCATTTCTGGACCACATATATCTACAAGATTTTTCTGATTTGGTATTTTCATGGTCCTGGACCAAGTATTTCCACTAGATTTTTTTGGTCCCCTATTTGCACGATTCTGGTGAGAATATCTTCCTGATATTTTCCGCCGAAACCATGAAATCAAATGGAAGTCTAAGTTTCCAAATCAACCATATTTGTTGTTTGTTGAGTCATATTTTTGGCAAAGTGGATTAGGGTATTATTTTTTCCACTGGACGGGTACTTGGATTCAGAAACTATAAGGGTACCCTGCATAGAAATAATGTCAGGGACAGAAATCCGCTTTTTTCAGTTATGGAAACTGCTAATAAGAAGAAGAAGATGCAGCAGCGTGAGAAGAGTATGAGGCCTCCTTTTCCATTGGAAGGATGAGTGGCCATTGTAATAGGTGCCTCTAGGGGGATTGGCAGGGAAATCACCCTTAATTTGGCGGAGAAGGGAGCCAAAGTGGTCGTCCATTACTCCTCCAATCAAGCAGTCGCTTCCATTATGAATAACAAATCCTCTTCTTATGTTATCTATCGATTATGCACTTTTAATGTGAAATTGGGTAGTATATAGTTTGAAAGATTTGAATTTGGTTTTGGTATATAAATTATTAGGTACCTATACCTCAATGTTTACTTCAATTTAGTGTTACAGTCTTTGTTGGCTATTTTATCTGCTAAAATTCCAAAAAAAAATTCATAGAGCAGAACAAAAAACAATGCTTTGTTTTAAACACATGATCTTTAACACACAATTAAAAATTTGTATTAAAAAAAACTACTGTTACAAAACGGGTCTTCCTCTGAACAGAGGGATTACAACAGGAACGCTTCAGTTCCACAACAAAAGGAATTTTCTCCGCACTGCTGTGCGTTTCCTCTTATCTATCTTCTTTTCTCTAATCTATGATCTACACTGCTGTGTCTACATATATATAGTGCATTAGGAGTCATAACAGTCCATCAACCGCATTAACTCTCTGACAGAGTCTCTACTGTAATTCTTGAGTCGGTTGTGTGGAAAGCAATAACAGATAAATGCTACGACCGGCTCGAGGCTGGTTCTTTCCTTCTCGACCATGCTTCTTCTTTAATGTTGTTGGTGAGCAGTTATGGTGCAAAGCATTCTTTCTTCCTTGGGAACACAAAACAGGTTAAGTGCGTAAATGCAGTATGGCAGTGACGTGCATTTGACGGGAACAAATATGGGCTGTCGGATCAGCAGATGAGCGGCGGGATCGCATCGCAAAACATTATCGGGAGGATGAGATGAGGTGAGAAATGGGCGATCTGTGATGTGCGATAATATTGCATCGCAGTATCGCAATCGCAGAAAACAAAATGGAGAGCTTAACACCCAATGGCTTAAGGTTTGTGTGATCTGCAATCGCATCGCAGGGTCGTAATCGCAGAAAACAAAGGTAAACATAATGAGGTAAGGGGATCAAGGATGCGATCTACGATCTGCAATCAGATCGCATCGCAAGGGAAAAACTGTGTGGTTTTCGACCTGCAGTTGGAAATTAATTTCCAACACTCTCCCTTAATTTCAGCTATTGGGTTTTTTTGCATACCCAGGCATTTCCTAAAATGATAAAAACTTTTCTTTCCCAATGGTTTTATCAAGATGTCAGCTAACTGATCCTCTGTTCTGCAGTGCTGCAAAAAAATCTCACCATTGTTAACCAATTCACATATGAAGTGAAATTTGGTGTCTATGTGCTTTGTCCTTTTATGAAAAACAGAGTTTTTAGACAATGCTATTGCCGAGCTATTGTCATAGTAAATGGGCCTGCCCTTTTCTTGTTCATGACACAAATCTCTGAGAACTCTTCTCAGTCACACTGCTTGGCATGCTGCTGCTGTTGCTGCCACATACTCTGCCTCTGTTGTTGACAAAGACACAACTAGTTGCTTCTTGGAAGCCCATGAGATGGCTCCCGATCCCATATGAAACACATATCCCGATGTGCTTTTACTATCATCAACACTTCCAGCCCAATCACTGTCAGTGTAACATATCAACATGAAACTTTCAGAAGAGGAGTATAAAATACCAAACCCCTTCGTTCCATTCACATACCTTAGAATCCTCTTGGTTGCCTACCAATGAGTCTCTTTCGGTCTTTCCATAAATCTAGAGATTAAACTCACAGCGTGCATAATGTCTGGCCTAGTTGCAGTCAAGTACATAAGGCTGCCAGCTATGCTCTTGTACAATTTTGGATCAAAATCCTGGCTGTTGTCTTCTTTGGTCAACTTCAACCCCATTACAGTTGGAGTAACAGCTGCCTTGTTGTTCTGCATGTTAAATCTCTTTAACACTACTTCTACATATTTAACTTGAGAAATGAAAACACCATTTTCACTTTGGTCTACTTCAATTCCAAGAAAATATCTTAAGAAGTGCAAGTCAGTCATTTCAAATTCACTTTTCATGACTGCTTTGAAATCAGCAATGAGAGAAGCATCATTGCTAGTAAAAATCAAATAATCTACATATAAAACAAAAATAAGAATCTTACCATCATTCTCCTTTATGTAGAGTGTGGGTTCACCATCACACTTATCAAACCCATTCTCAATCAGATAAGCATCTATTCTGTTGTACCATGCTCTTGGAGCTTGATTCAGCCCATAAAGAGCCTTCTCTAGTTTGTAGACTTTATGCTCTTGGCCTTCAACTTCATAGCCTAGAGGTTGCTCAACATAAACCTCTTCTTTTAACACTCCATTCAGGAATGTAGATTTAACATCCATCTGATAAATCTTCCATTTGTGTTGTTTCGCAATAGACAACACTATTATGATTGTTTTCATCCTTACTACTGGTGCAAAGGTTTCATCATAGTCTTTTTCTTGTTGCTCCTTGTAGCCTTTCACAACAAGTCTTGCTTTGTGTCTGTCAATCTTGCCTTCAGCATTGCTTTTGGTCTTATAGATCCACTTAACTCCAATGGCATCTTTGCCTTCAGGGAGGTCCAATAAATCCCATGTCTTACTCTTCTCAATTGCACCAATTTCTTCAACCATTGCTTGAATCCATTTATCTTCATTTACAACATCTTCAAAATGAACTGGGTCATCAACATGACAATACAAAGCGAATAATGAATTCAGACCGATATTGTTTCTTACCTCTCCTTGTTCATAAATCTCATTCATATTTTTGAATCTTGGTCTTCTTCGTGTGCTGGGAGTTCCATCTGAATTTGAGGGTATTTCTGATCCCTGTGGTGTGCTTGAAGAAGCACTTCCTTGACTTTTCAAGGCTATTCAAATTCCAGCTTGTGGTGTGGTTTGTTGTACTTGTTGTGGTGGAGGAGGACCCACCAAGGAAGGATTATTTGCTGCTGTCCCTTCCTTTTCTTCTTCGTGAGACATAATTGTCTTCACATTCATTGTCTTCTCTAAGCTTCCACCCCAAGCTTCATCTTCAATGAACTGCACATCTCCGCTTACTATCAATTTCTTGGTGGATGGATTATAGAGTTTGTATGCTTTTGACTCATCACAATAGCCAATAAAGACACACTTCTCCCCCTTACTCTCAAGCTTCTTTCTTAGTTGATCCGGTACATGTGCATATGCTACACAACCAAATACTCTCATGTGAGTGACAGTTTGCTTTTGACCACTCCATGCTTCTTCTAGTATTTTGTTCATGACAACTTTAGTTGGGCATCTATTCAAGATGTAAACTGCGCAAGTGACAGCTTCTGCCCAATACTCATGCGGCAAGTGTTTTGCCTTTATCATACTTCTGACCATGTCAAAAATGGTCCTATTCTTCCTTTCGGCAACACCGTTTTGCTAAGGTGTATACCTCGCAGTGAACTGCTTTTGTATGCCATTCTCTCTGCAGAAACGTAGAAAGTCTTTGGAGATGTACTCTTCTCCTCTATCTGTTCTAAGCACTTTGACATAATGCCCATAGTGTTTCTCAACAAGAGTTTTGAAGTGGCGGAATTTCTCAAACACTTCACTCTTCTATTTCAACATATACACCCATGTCTTTCTAGTGTAATCATCAATGAAAGTTAAAACATATTTATTTTCGGAAAATGATGGTATTTGCATCGGTCCACACACATCAGAGTGAATAATTTCCAAGGGTACTTTTGCCCTTATACTCTTTCCTGTTGGAAATCTTTCTTTGTGTTGCTTGCCCAAGATGCAGCTTTCACAAAGGCTGTCCGGTTTCTCAATCAATGGCAATCCCTTTACCATTCCCTTTCTGTACAACAGATTCAAGCCTCCAAAATTGAGATGTCCAAATCTCAAGTGCCACAACCAATTCTAATCTTTCACTTGTTCCCTGAAAGACTTCTTATGTTACAACTGCAATAGTACTTTCTTCCTTCAAATCTGCCCTGAGTTTGAGAGGAAACATTCTATTGTTGGTCATCTGCACCTGTGCAATGATCTTCTTACTTGGAGGTATGTCTCTGATTGTACACATATCATCTTTGAAGAAC
>APFE031269148.1:0-17904 GCA_000404065.3 Pinus taeda
TGAGTACCATGGGTTGATGCCATTTCCCATTCGGATAACCTCTGTGGCGCCTCTGCACTGCGCCTTCTGTGGCGTCTCCGCACTGCGCCTTCTGTGGCGCCTCCGCACTGCGCCTTCTGTGGCGCCTCCGCACTTCCGCAGCTGCAGCACTCGAGAGATCACCCTTCACAGATTCGCTTTCAACTTCCCTTTCATAGATCAAACTTTTAAAACAATAACCCAATATTTCAGATCTTAAGATATTCGATTTACAAGAATGAATTAGCCAAGTGATCTCCTTTGCTTTATATAGGCAAGCTTCTTCTTAAAATCATGGATCAATACCATAGATAACCAATACAAGGGGCCATTTTCCATTCGGATCAATAGAGAGTATTGAAGAAGGGAGGGCCTAGGGAAGTAGAGATTGTAGAAGGACTCCCTTGTGTTGTGTAGACTTGCATTGCCATTTGTGAATGCCTATGGGTCGGTTCAAGGAATGGAAAGGCTAAACATTGAAATTCTTTCCTATGTGTGGGGGAAAGTGGCTTTCAATTTTTTTGTTAAATCTAGTCTAAAAATCGTACGCTAAATCTTTGAGTTTATTTTTTCCCTCAAGGCATCAAAATCTGGCTTGGGGATGGGAAACTATGAAAAGCACTATAGCATAGTTAAGCCTATGTTTGGGTGGAGAGTGTCTCACCCTTCTTCAATTCCATGTTGCAAAATATTTGAATCAATATAAGCATCTCCTATGCATGATCATTTAGTTGCTCTTTCCAACAAGTTTATATGTAAATGCATTTACCATTTAACAAATTTATTATGGCTATAGTACTATTTGGATATAGTTTGTTATATGTATTGAATTCTGTAACAGCACTGGTTGAGGAAGATTGGTTGCCTAAATTCTTCTTTAGACATGACATGTTGAAATTTCTACTATAACTTTTCTTTTGGGAGGTTCCAAAAGCTAAAACTTGGACCATAGTGGGGGGAATAATTGTTGATAATTTGATTCAACTATTAGATATTAGGTCATACTATTTTAGGAGATATCATCATATGAAGTCAAGCTTCCTGGATGCTCCTAAAATCATGCATCAAACAAGACATGTTAGATTTTTTTCTATACCATTTCATCTAGGAGGTTCAAGAAGTTGAAACTTGGACCATAGTGAGGGGAAATCCCACTGGTCCTTTGGTTTAGTTTTCAAAAATATTATCACTATAATTGAGGATATATTCTCTAAGGAAGTTGATATATTAGTTTTCATACAAAGTGTTTAAAGAAATGCCTAAATTATTTAATGATGCATTGCATACAAATTGTTTGATGAAATGCCCCAATGAAAATGTCATTATGTGGATCAAGATAGTATTGTTGTATGTTAGCATTATTGTATGATAGCGTTGTTGTAGCTAATTTATGCCTATTTACATGCAAATCATTTGAAGAAATGTGTTAAAGGTGTTTTATTGCAATTATCATACAAACTATTTGATAAAATACCTCGAAGATAAAAATCAAGATAAAAATCAAAAGTTGCATGATTGAGTGGCATATTTCAGTTAGTATGTTACAAATGGAATCAAAGCAATGTTTATTATTTGATTTCATACAAAATGTTTGACAAAATGTCTACAATAAAAAGACTACTTAATTGGATGTATCCTTTAGTATTTAAAGAAAGGTTTACATGTAAAGTGTTTGACAAAATGTGTGAGATTTGAAAATCAAGTATTTTCAAGTGTGATTAGGATACATTCAACAAGGTATGTGACAAAGTGGTATTAGAGATGATTGGTAAGCTCACGAAGAAGAAAACAAATCGATACCATGTATCCTTAATCAGGCATTAAGGCACCATGTATGTTACATAGCATATTATAAGAGGCGTGTGTCTGTTGTGTTTGTGTGTGTGTGAGGGATTGTGCTTCTAAATTGAGAGTTTCATTACAATTAAGTATGCTTCCGTATTATTTACTTTGGTATCATAGTCACATACCATCAATTTCCTCCATCTCCATTAGGTTCCTTTGCGTCGAGTTTTTGGACATTTCTGAGATCTTGTGTTGCGGGATTCTCAACGCTTCCTCCTATGTCATGGGTGCCTCACCACTTCCTCCTAATATGCTTCAAGATGATTGGAATGATATAAAAATAAGTGTTCGCAAGACAAGGAATATGTGCCAAATGAAGATACAAAATTAGCAAGGATTCTTTGATCGTGGAGATTACACATTTAATAATAATAAAAAATATGAAATGATTTTTAATTGGTTTATTGAGTAACTATGCTTCCTACATAATATCTTCCTCCTAATGGGTTGTAGGAAGAATCCATGGGAGGAACAGTTGGTGAATGATTGTTGCCACAATTAGAGAGAGCCTACGTTGAGATTTGCAGACTTATGTGTCGAGTGGACTTATGTGAAGTGTGGACTTGCTAGGATCATGGTAATTTGAAAAATCAGAGTGGTGCAACTAAATCGCTTTTAGTTTCAAACGGGAAAATGACAATGGAAGCAAAAGCACTTCATTATTAAAGTTTTACAAGGTATTTTTTATTTGGATTTGAAATGTTTTCATTTGATCATGGAGCTCAAAGTTAAAAAAAAAAAAAAAAATAGTGGGTTCAATTTCCATACATGGAAGATAAAAGTACAAATGCAATTGATGAATAAAAATTTAAGGTGTAGAGTGAAAGGAACATAAACAACGCCTATAGATGACAAACAATTAGTTGAATGGGAATGTAGATATGAAAAAGACAAGATAGTTATCATACTTGCTCTTTCAGATTCACAGTTACATAATGTTGATATCACAATATCATCTAAAGAAATATGGAAACAATTGAATCAATTGTTTGGTGTAGAGTTGTAAATGCAAAATTTTCTTTAAAATTACAATTGTTTAGACTTAAAATTAATAATGAGACACTTATGTCTAGTCATATAAATAACTTGAAGTCTCTAATAAGGTAGTTAGCAGAAGTTAGTGCTAAGGTTAGAGATGAAAATGAAAAAGCAATTTTGTTAAATAGTTTACCTTTAAGTTGTCCTCATAAACATTGAATGAAATGATAGCAACATGTTTGGCAAAGGGAAAAAAGGCTAAATGAAGAAGATATAAAAGGTGTTTCTCAAATAGAAACTCCATTATTTTCAAATAGGATGATGGGAATGAGAAATAAGAGTGAAGTTGAATATCATTACTGCACAAAATTTGGTCATACAACATGGAATTGCAAAATTGTGCTAGTGATATTTTAAAAGGGAACTAAAATAATTAACAAAAATAGTCGTTGATGAATATCCATCATATTCTTTTGATGGTAATGATTTCAATGAAGGAATGGTATCTCTCAAACTTTTTTAAACAAGAAAAATCATTAAAAGCTTAGTATAGATGGTTGTTTAGTTAATTCAGAAGTTGGGGATCTCAAGAAGGATCCCTCATTAGTTGTAGATTGCAATCTACTAGTTATTTTATGGAATAAGATTGGGATTGTTGCTCAATAATTGATTTTTAGAGATATGTGATTCAGAAGTTCAAGGAGGTGGAATCCAAAAACTTGAGAATTCAACTTGAAAAGTACACCTTTACAAGGGTCATGAGACAATTTGATAGAGATCAACTTGAATTTCTAACATGAATAATGTTTTATTATGTTTCTCATTACATATTCGGTGTATTTGTGATTTCAACGAGATTTTTTGTTTTTCATAATGTGATAATTAAAGGGGGGTTTGGGAATTAATGCTTACATTAATGTAACAAGTCACGTTCCAATGTGACAAATTAGTTTGTGAGTTGTTAGAGATGGTTGAGAGATTCTCTCAATCTCTCCCCCTAAACTAGGAATTAGTTAGATCTAATAACAAGCTACAAACTCTATATAATAGAGTTAAAGCATATTGTAAGAGGGTTGTGTGTGTGAGTGAGTGAGTGTGCTTCTAAATTGAGAGGTTTATTAATATTATGTGTTCTTCCACATTAGTTAATCCCTTCATCTTCACCACAAATATAGATCAAATTTGTGCAAAGAAGCCAAAATCAACAATTTCTAACTCAAATATATCAAATATGTATTATGTATTCTTATAACAAGTTTGCAAAGAAGCGTTCAAGCATTGTATTTCACAAAGAAACAATTGCAATAAATAGAAGCATCCATATAATTGCAACAAGTAGAAGCATGCATATAGTAAGAAATCAAATATCTAAAAAAAAGGATGGAAATCACATACTTTTGAAACAAGTAGCTTAAGCTACGACTAATACATGCACAATATCATGACATATCCTTCCTTAAAAGAAAAAAATACTTGAAACACCAAATCAATTCATCCTGTGCTCTAACTTGTGCATTATTAACAACTTAGTTCCTTGGAAATAACTAGACCAAAATCATCCACCAAAAATCAACTTATGCACTACACAAACCCAAATCCAATCAAGTTGAACACTGGAAAACATTAACCTTCGGGAGGTGAGCTGATGATTGGTTATCTTATCCATTGAATTTCCTATATTTTGATCCAATAGACAGGGTAGAAAGGTAATGAGCCAATCATTACCTCACTCCCTCGTGGTTATGTTTTTTTGTCCATTACCACTATGATATTTTTATGAGCCATAAAAGCCTCATTTTTTCACATGTTTGAATATATGTTTTCATACCATATGGTCATAAGTGCCCCAAGCCTATCTATAATATATCAAACCAATATTCATGCATTTACGTATGAATTTAATGTACATAATCTTAAGTTTTTCCTTTATTTAAATATTATTTATCTTATGTAGATTATAACACATGATTAAAATAAAAGAAAATAATCAAATTGCAACCACTGTAAATCATAAAATAGTTATCCAATTTTAAATATATCTTTAAAACAAAAAAAAAACAAAACAAACAAACAAAACAAAACCAAAACAAAAAACAAACAAAAAACCCCCCCCCAAAAAAAAAAAAAAAAAAAAAAAAAAAAAAAAAAAAAAAAAAAAAAAAAAAAAAAAAAAAAAAGAAAAAAAAAAAAAAAAACAAAAAAACAAACAAACAAAACAAAAAACAAAACAAAAAACAAAACAAAAACCAAAAAAAAAACAAAAACAAAACAAAAACAAAAACAAAAACAAAAACATTATCAAACTCTATGGAAATTCATAGATTCAACTTTTTTTTTAATAATCAATGTGATTCCTATACTCCCTAAAATTCCAATACTCGCAGCTATAACAAATCATAATAACAATATGATATTGGTTTAGGAAAAAAAAAAAAAAATGATATTAATTCCTTTCTCAAATTTTCACAGTACCATCACTTTCCTTATTAGCCCCTATTTGAGGGAGTATAGTGTTCGCAAGAGCGTTGATTCTCTATTAATCTGAAAAAACATCTTATTTCGCGCATTTAACCAAAGTTTTTGTTACAAAAATATATCTAAAATGATTTAATTTTAATTTCATTCGATAACGGGATTTGACACCTTATTACGGGTTTCGTATTTATATTTTGGAGAAAACTAAGATAACCAAAGTTGGTTTTTCTTCTATGCATATAAAGTTTGGTTAAGGTTATGCAGGGTTGGATTTTCTCCAACGCATGAAAACAATGCTAAGTTTTAAGTTAACATTAACCCAGAACATTAAATGTTATGTTTTAATGAGTGACTTTTTATGTTTTAATAAGTGATTTCTGCATCTAAGTGCATCGGTTATTTTGCATCTACACCTGCCACTGATTTTGTCCACGTGCAACAATTGTCACACACTTGCAAAAACTGTGATACACTTGTCAGCATTTGTCATTTTTATTGACCACCATCATTTCGAGTAATGTCCTTGATCCCTATATCCCCATGCAAAAATAATGCGGGAGAATTTCTTTTCAGATAGTTGGAATAGTTAGAAAACTTACATAGTCGCGCCTGGTGATTTAGAGTAAGGTTGGTTGGATCGACTCAATGTCTCGGCAATTTTAAGTAGAGCTACTCCACCTCAGTGAAATAACTTCAGAAGTTAGGAAATTTTACCAAACTTGAGGTTCATGCTCGGCGAAGGGCTTAACCCAATCTTTTTGAAGAGAAAGAAGAATGGTCTTTCACTACCGGTTTAATTGGGAAGGCTGAAAATCACAAAGTGCACTTTTCTACTACGGAACCGGCCATAAAATCCCAACAATTTTCAACTACCTTAATAAAGTCAAAACAAGCGTTGATTACAATGAAAGCACTAACATCCTCATCAGAGTCTCGTAACTGTAAATTAAGCATGCATAAGAATAAAGTTTTCATAAAATCGATATGAAAAAGGGTTTGAAAAAATCTAAGAGGATATCACGTACGTATGGAGTTCATTGCCCTATGGAGCTCGGAGAAGTAAGAGTGGACCTCTCCTCTTGCGTTGGTGGAGCATGCCCATGCACTCCCTTGCCTTTCAGTCGAGCATATGACAAAATCAGATTTAGCCTGTGGAGCCCCTAGATAGTTGTAGCACTAGTAAAAAAAATGATGAAATTAGTGACTAGGTGACTAAAAACATTAGTCACCGCAATTATTTCAAGTGAATTAGTACTAAATTTGAGTAATTTTAAGTGACCGAACTAAAAATGAGTAACTTAAATGACTAATTTAGTCTAGGAATAAAAATTATGACTAGATAATAAGTGACTAAATTAAATGACTAATTTAGTGGAGGATTAAAATATATGACTAGATAATAAGTGAAAAAATTAATAATGATTAACGTAAATGATTATTATAGTCCAAGAATAAAAATATGACCAAATAACAAGTATAAAAAGGATATGAATTAATCATTTATGTTAGTAATTTTTAATTATGTCACTCTAGAAATGGAAAACTGCAATTTTGATACCGAAGTGTTACATTTCACTACAGGGGTCTCTAAATCCATTTGCAGTGTTAAAATTTAGAGACAAAGGGATCTTTGAATCCATATATAGTGTTAAAATTATGAATACCCTTTTGTCTCTAAATTTTAACACTGCAGATGGATTCAAAGACCCCCTTATTCGAATCCATCTACAGTGTTAAATTTAGAGACAAGGGGGTCTCTCGGTCCATCTACAGTGTTAAAATTTAGAGACACTCGTCTGCAATGTTAAGAATTTAGGTATATGGATTCAACGACCTCCTTAAAGGGGTCCATTAATCCATCTATAATGCTAAAATTATAACAATTTTATACAATCACTACTAAACCAACATAGAAGTTGCTATTAAAATGATTAACCACAACACATTAACATAATCAATATCCTTGGCATAAATAGAAAAATAAATATATATATATATATATATATATATATATATATATAATATGGGATTTTTCTTGATGACTATCATGACCACCACATTTCACTCTAATCTAGTTTTTAACAATTCAATATATAAATATACATAGAATGAGAAAATGTGTGTATGAATGTGGAGTAAACACTTGAACCTAGGAAATTGGTCCTTTTTTACTATTAACATATGGTGTTGGTGAGGCTATAACAAAGCCTTCTTGACCAAATCAACCACTAACCCTACTAGCCTTTTGATATCTTCAACCTTGATCAAATTTTAGAGACCCCACGACTTGATTTGACCTTTTTCTGGAAAATTTTGATCATAAACTTCACCATAATACTGAAATTAGCTAAGTTTCACAAGGAATGCAGAGAAATTCTCATGAGAAACCTTGTTCACATGCACAACACGGGCTAGAGTTGACTGAAGCTCCTCACTCTCTCCCACATGCCTGTCTTCCAACGACTGGAGCTTTTCAGTCATTCCCATGACCCATCATCCATGTGACTGGGGCAGAGGATGGTCAAAAAAATCTTTCCTCAGGTCAAAACCTGCCCATACTTCTTCCAGAGCTTGAAAAGCATTTGTAGGACCTTTGGAAGTCACTGACACCTCTGCAACACTACACCAAGTCACTACCACATCACTATCATCATCATGAGTCAAACTAGGTTGACTTGGATGCCAACCAACAACTATACTAGCACTTGGCCATCAAAATGCTCCACAACAACTATGTCATCAATATGAAACTCCATAACATGTCAGACATCCTCCAACATGTGTACAACCATCTTGAGCATTCACTGACACTTGTAGATCATCTCCAAGCCCAATGTATAACATCATCAACATGAGAGACCTAATCCGAGACATGGAGACCTAATCAACAAGGCTCCTCAACTCTAACTCTTGTAGCAGCCACCAACATTTGTATGCAACAACATGATAAAAAATATCATCACATCTTCCAAGCTAGTGCAAGCTAGTAGACATGCCAAGTTCCATCTACACATCATCCATACATAAGCCACCTGCAGCGACACATACGCATGCATAACCAATTCACCTACAATCCAAACAACCAGGTTGACATCAATGCCAACCAAAAACACACCTGCAACACTACAACACACATCAATGCCAAAATTGCTTCTAAAAGTTCAATTATCATGACTTAAACTACTCATTTTTTAATATTCTTAAACTACTTAAATATCATTATCATGTTATATATCTACTCTACTCAAATTCTTATTTCTCATTAAAAAATCCATAGTACTTTTGTTTTTTGTTTTTTTGTTTGTTTTTAAACAGTGTGAGACTCTATCATAACTTTGTTGTTAACCCACAAAGGGGCCAACTATTAGGTATTGATATCCACAAATGAAATTCAACTCATCACCATTATTTAAGGGAAACCATGCCACTTGGAAACATTGGTGATTCATAAAGGGGCATTCACTCTTATTAGATGCTTCTGGGTCTTAGGTAGTAACTTGTTTTGTTACTTTTGAGCAAGATGAGCTCTTAGCTAAGTAGAAGCAATTTTAGATAAGAAGTCCATTTATTTTTATTTTTAAATAGGGAGAAAACATATTATAACTTACTTGTCAAACTAGTAGTGAAGATAACCATCATTGACTTCTATCAATGAATGCACATTGACTGATCACCATTATTCAAGAAAAATCATGCAACTTGGAATTATTAACTTATGGTTCATAAAGAGGGAGGCTTTCACTCCTACCATATTCTTCTAGATATTAGGTGTTAACCTATTTCCTAAAATTGGGGAAAGATGAACCCTCAACTAAATAAAAATAATTCTAAATCAAAAAGCTTCATAATATCATATCAACGTGTCAAGTGGAAAATATAATTTCCATTTAAAAATAAAAATAAATTGATATTTGTAACTTAATTACCGGAATACTTCCTATTTCAACTTAAGGTGGATGAGGATATGTTGACTTTTCTTTATTTTTTTAATTGACAATCTAGATTGATTATCAAGGGAATATGCTCGGCATATGTTTCTTATGAATGCTTATCAACAGTTGTAGTGTGCTAAAGAGTTTGTTAGGTTACATTGACTTTTAATAAATTCAAAAAAATTGATGTCCCAACGCCCACCAATTTCCTAGGGATTTTCAAAGCATACCTACTTTTAGAAAAAATTCCTTATATCTTGATTGTAAAGGATAGAAACTCTTCAAGGCTTCTGTTTTTTATCAAGACATGAGATTCTTAAGGGTTAAGTAGAATCAAAGTTAGTAATAATATTTTTGTTGCAATAGTTAATAATGATATTTTTGTTGCAATAACTTTTTTTGTTATATATTTATCAATGGTAGATACAATGAAGCCTTCGGCTATATCAACCACATTAATATTTTTAATGTGGTTGTACTGGTTTATATTATTACGAGCCTAGATCAGTCTTAAGTCTAAATGTATCAAGCATCAAAGAGGTCAAATTTCTTAAGTTGCAAACCTCCTTCCTGAGTGTAAAACTTGATCAGTCTTAAGTCTAAATGTATCAAGCATCAAAGAGGTCAAATTTCTTAAGTTGCAAACCTCCTTCCTGAGTGTAAAACTTGATCAGTCTTAAGTCTAAATGTATCAAGCATCAAAGAGGTCAAATTTCTTAAGTTGCAAACCTCCTTCCTGAGTGTAAAACTTGATCAGTCTTAAGTCTAAATGTATCAAGCATCAAAGAGGTCAAATTTCTTAAGTTGCAAACCTCCTTCCTGAGTGTAAAACTTGAAAAAATGTTTGCACCTAGAAAATTTTAATCCCTCTCAACACTTGATAAATACAAAGTTAAACTCAATATAAGCTAATGTATTTTAATTTAAAACTTATTCTTGTTTAATTAAAAGAAATTATAATCACATTAAAATATTATAAACAAAACCATAAATATCCCTAACTTAACCCCAAAACCATAAATAATAAAAAATAAATAAAAATAAAAAATAAAAATTAATTTTACTTTAACAAAGTTAAATTTATCCCCAATGACTTTACTACCAGCCATATTGTGAAAAAACACACCATATCTAGTACTCGTGAACCATGGTTATGGTCGCGCCTGTGGGTATACCAAAGATAGAATTTTCTAATGGACACCTAGGCATGTGTTCTTACCTTTTACTCCATTTTCATTAAAAACTAATGATAATAAATAATAATGCTCAAACATATTTTCTTTGTTGATTCAACACGTTAAAATTATTGTCATAAAATCCTATTATGACATGAATGTTTCTGAGATTTTACTAGAATCATTTCCATTTTCAAGCCTCGCGCTTATACCGAATCAGATGTAAAACAACTATTAAATTAAATTTCAGTGACCGTGGATCTCAAACATCTATTTTTTATGTCCCTTGTTCATATTTCTTTGCCATATTTCCCGTGAAGCCCATGAACTGGACTGAAAATGGTGATGAGCGGGAGCATCTGCATGTTTCATATTAGCGTTGGATAGCTGAAATTAGCGTCAAAATTACTGGATCTGCTCACAGTCCTTACTTTGGAACGCATATATTTGGGAATTCATTTTAAACTGGATCTTCAGTTGGGTTATCCTTTCAGTTTGAAGTAGTTTTCAGCTAGATCTCGTTAAGATCCGCCTCCAGGAGTAATTGTGTGTTTTTTCTTTGAGAATTTTCTGCTATTGCACTAGACGAAAGATGCTTATTTTTCTAGGTATCAAATCTCAGAACTTCAAAAACAATTTCTAAAATTGGGTTCATCTAGGGTTTGGTTTGGTCCTGTATTCGATTCTGATAGTCTAGTGCGTTGAATTAAATCACGGCAGTAACCTATAGAACAAGACACAATGTTGTAGTTCAGTGAAATTGAGCATGAGATGAATATGCATGTATGGTTTTGCTGTTTGGTTATCCTATTTTTGTTTTGGCTCCTGTTTTTTCGCAACTAGTTTTGTTTAACTAAATTTGTCTAATAGATTTCATACTCACTGACATATATGTCAATCATCTTTGGCATGATACATACATGTGTGTCCTTACTCAAAGTGAATGAATTTTCCAGTCAGCTACCCAAATAATTTTTTTAGTTGGGATGTTTCAATCTGCTTGCTGAGAATAGAAATATCAAAATTGAATAAAAATATCAGAATATTATAGAATAGGTAAATTTCTTAAATTTAATGCATTCATGTTTCACTCTATTAAGCATTTCCAACCTAGTATATTGCATGAGAACAGAGAATGTTGAATAGGTGATGTGCATTGGCCATTGGATCATGAGAAATCGAAAAATATTCACAGTGAATGAGGTATGCATACCAAATTATTGTGCCTTTCATTAAGTTACTTTACGACCTTTGAAAATGAAGCAAACATTGCTTTATTTAATCTTTTTATGTGAGCTTTCCGGATGAAACAAAGTGTAGAAAACAAAACGAGAAACCCTTGGAAATCATAAATAAGGCCCAATTTTCAAAAATGTTTTTTTCTAGTTGGTAGAGCACTAGTATGTACTATGAATTCCATATCCTAGGCATACTTTAACTAGATGTAGGCACATTACTTCAAGATGTAGGTATAATTGACATTTTTCCTGTCACTCTTTCTCATTCCATACATCTTTAAGAGCCATTTCATTCTTATAAGTGTGTTGTTAGCCTACACGTCTTTAGGCAAACAGTATATCTTGTAGGCCTGTAGGTGGACATTACAGCCTACAAACCTACAATCCCATAGGCTATAATGTCAACCTACAAGGCATAAGTTGTAAAAATTAAAATTTTAGATAATGTCGAATTATTCTCAAGTTGTTGAGTCTTGCGGAGTCCCAGAGCAATTGAATATTTTCCAAGTCTGAGTTTGACAACTTTGTTATGTAATTGCATGATTCTAAATCTATAGAGGAGAGAAGTTGCTTAATGTATTTTTATTTTTATTTTATATTGTTGTTCTCTCTCAAGCTTCAATACTTAGTATTGTAGCATTAAGAGGGGGTGTGGAGTATAATGATCTAGTATGTCTGGTCTAATGGAATTTAATGAACATGTGTCACATAATTGGCCTTGATATCTAATTATGATTGGCATTGGTTTAATAGATTTCATTCAGAAAAGTAGTTAGGTTATGCCACTACCTACTAGCCAAATAAAATGGGGTTGATGTCAATGTATTTGGTAACCTCATCATTAATAAAAGTAATCATTTTCATATCTTTAGTTTCTATTTCTTCTATGATGCATAGCCACATTTCATAACATGTTAACCCACTGGATAGCCACAGTTAAGCGGTAAGTACAACTTTTTAAAATGGATAAGCATGGGTTCAATTTATTAGGAGAAAATCTCCTTATTTGATTTTTGTAAGTGATAGGTACCACATTATAGACTTTTGAAAAGTGTTGTGTATTGAAAAACAATGTCACAAGAGAGAATTAATATGAACCCATGCACATCAACTTGGAACAACCCAAGATGCTCCAAAAAAATATAAATACCTCTTTTCCCCCTCAGTTCTTCATGTTTTTGTATTCCCTTTTCATTCATTGATTGTGCATTTATGGTTGTAATTGCTTAGAAGGAGAGATTAACTCGTGGATGTATAATTCAAATTGTGCGACAACCCTCATAAATTTTCACTTGTCGATCTATGTATTTATCTATTCATATAGTGTAGGATATTCCCTTGTAAAGTTTGCAACGTGAGTTGTAGGTGGAATAGCAGGGTTAAGAGGCAACATTTTCTATTTTAACATGTTTTTGTTGGATTTACCCTTGTGTTTGTGCAACAACCTATAATTTGTATATAAGACCATTTTGGTGAGGAAAACAATGAATTGTAGCCATAGTTTACTTTATTTGGTATCAACAACACTTTGGGCTTCATTCCTACACATTTCATCCCAATTTTTCCACTTGAAATGTGATTGTTAATATTCTCTCAACATTATAATGGAAGTGCAACATAGCTAATATAATATCACGTCTTAACTATATATGGTATGGATTGAAAACGATGATGATATATATGCCTTATTTACTTTGATTTGTGTGTATGTTCATGGGGTGGAACAATTTATCATTTCATGCATCTTTTCCTCATTATGAACCATAGAAGAAAATGCCCTTGGGTGATGCATTAAGGGGAATGTTATTCTTTCCATGATTCATTCTTGTAGTATGTCACATGACTACCTAGCTGGTGGAAAGTGGAAATGATGCAAATGTGTATCTTATTATTGCCACTACAATAAAGTTATAATTGACCTCACAATTATTATTATTGCCACTATAATTGGATAATATGTGTGTTAACATAGATTTTTTATCCCTTTGGAAATTGGACTACTAGGGATATTTGGAATATGAAATCTTAATGCAACATGTAGGAAATTTTGTGTTAGATGCAAACTTTTCCCTCCATTTGGGCAGGGTCTTGCCAACCAAAAGGGGTTGTCCCTAGCCTTGCATGCATTATTTCTCTTGTAAATTTGTAAATTTGTAAAACAACATAAAAACAAGAATGTAATGGTTGTTTTGGGCCAACAAATTAATGACCAAAGAAGTGACATAGCAACCCTAGGATCAAGCATTGGCATTGCAACAAAATATTGTTTAAATGGTAAGTCTGGGGATCAAAAAAAGGGCATTCCTATCATACCTACAAATTTTCTCTATTTTTTTTTACTTTTATCTTACTTGAATTTCCTACTCTGCCCATATATAGAGGAATATGAACCGTAGTTCAGACAATTACATGAATTGTTTCCACTAAAGCTTGATTCACATCAAGTCTTATTAGACCTCCAATATAATGTGTATTCCTTGACCCACATGTATTAAAAGATGTGAAATTTTTAAATTCTAATTCTTAAAGGGTGCTAGCTCAATGGAAGAGCACTACAAGTAGGAGGTTGGTGGTTTGATTCCATCATGCCCTGACATTCATATGGAATGACGACTATTATTTTTTGGTGATGGAGGTTTTTTTGACCATCACCAATGAGCTTATTCTAATATTTTTGTACCCTCACCAAAATATGAAATGGTGACGGTCAATGAACACCACCATATATGCATCAATAGTGACGATCATGAAAGATACATCACCAGAAATTTCTATTGTTCGTATGAAATGCGGATAGTCACTATCCACCATTATAAACATTATTCATGACAGACTTTGAATGTCACCACAACACTTATAATTTTGGCAATGTGGCATTTGGTGACATTTAATTTTTGGTGATGAAGACTCTTTTGGCTTATGGTATCATTTTTTGACCCTCATCAAAATATGAAATGGTGATGGTCAACAAATGTCACCATATATATGTGTCAATAGTGACAGCCATGAAGGGTCCATCACAATAAATCATTGTTCATATGAAATGGTGACGGTCACTATCCGTCATTATATTCATTATTTGTGATGGACCTTGAATGTAACCACAACACTTTTGGCAGCGCCATCTTTGGTGATATTCAATTTTTTGGTGGCAGGGGCTAAGGCTCGTCATCATTGCTCATATGAAATGGTGATAGTCACCTTTCGTCATTATAAATCATTATTGGTGACATACTTTGAATGTCACCACAACACTTGTATACTTTTTGCAACGCCACTTTTGGTGACATAAGCTCTTTTGATCGTCACCAATGAGCATATGGTGACATTTTTCGACCCTCACCAATGTCCTTTTTTGTTGTAGTGATATTGATTAATGATGAACACAAATAAAATGAATATACAACTAAATTAGTCGTTATAATGATTATTAATGAAAGTAAATGAAATGAATATAAACTACTAAATCAGTTGTTTATATAATAAATATGAAAGTTTTACAAAAAAAAGATAAATGACTACTGTAAATGATAAATTTGTGATTACAAGTGATGACTAAATTTTGCATATATACGACTAATAGTAGCTAATTTACAGTATCTAATAACACGACTGAAATTTAGTCATATTTCTCTAGTCATTAATTGGTTTCAAACGATGATTAAATTTGCATATATATGACTGTTAGTAGCTAATTTACAGTATCTTATAACACAACCAACATTTTGGTCATATTTCTTTGGTAATTAATTGGTTTTTCCGATTGATCATATAGTAGTATATTTTGTTGTGTATTTGGTCATTAATTGTGACAATAAATGACTAAATCAATATCTAAATTAATGATCAAATTAATGATTAAATATATTACTAAACAATCAAATTGAGACAACCAATTAAGGACTAAGCTAAAAACAATTAAAATTTGGTCGCGCTATAAGATATTGTAAATTAGCTATTACTGGTCACCGGCTAAAAAATAGTCGTATATATGCAAATTTTAGTCATTCTTTTAGTAATTAACTATCTATTTTGTACAAGTGTAGTAGGTGGGCCTATGATTGACAGTTGGGAAACTTTGGTCCAATAGAATTGGTATAATTTCCAAGAGAACACTCATCCAATAACATGATAAAGGGGAAAGGGATAGTAATAAGGGAGGGCAGATTGAATACGGACTTCCAAATGTGGACTGCATAAATCCATCAGCACAGACTTAAAGCAAACTAACTTATGAATGCTCACAAACATAAAGGGTCATGGTCAACGAATGCATATCTAATCTCTAGGGTCATGATCATCGAATGCATATCTAAGCTCACAGAGGACATTATTGATTCAACAACACATGATTTTGTATACTAAAAACCCTCTAATTTCACATTTTGCAATAGTCAAAACCACCAAAGGCATAGGTTGGTCCAACGACTAAGGAAGTAAAGGCACGATAAACAGTTATGTACCGAGTACCAATTGACAAAGCAGGAGCAGAGGAAATAAGTAGGCCAATAGCTTAAAGTACATCCCATCCCCTCCAAAGCACCAAATATGTGGGTCTCATGCGAGGTACCGCACCACACCATGCTTATGAGACACATACCCATCAATGTTGTCCATGGAATCAAATAATTAGTAATTTTATGTTCGAAAGGTATCTTGGTGACTTAGAATAAAATAAAAGGATATGGGCATGGCAGAAGTAGAAG
Organism: Pinus taeda; assembly: GCA_000404065.3. Classification (NCBI taxonomy): domain Eukaryota; kingdom Viridiplantae; phylum Streptophyta; class Pinopsida; order Pinales; family Pinaceae; genus Pinus; species Pinus taeda. The sequence goes on from APFE031269148.1 coordinate 16,368, forward strand.
ATGGAAAATTTTATTTACTGAATAATTAAAAAGCTACGAAAATTGGCTATGTTAGGGTAAACCATTCAAGCAGTAAAGAGCTTTGAGAAAGACTGTAGATCTATGTGCATCGTGCAAGAGTATTGTGCTGTGGAAAAGTGGCAAGACAGACAAATAAATGTAACAGGTATCTGCTGACATGGAATAGTTACTTTAGCAAGAATTAGCATACAGGTTAGGTACCTTGTTGCCATTATAGGTGTTACGTTGTCCTCAAAATAGTTTTTAGAAATTGCCTTAATTTTTTTTTACATAATTTTAGTGAGCCTTGAGAATTTTTTTTAAGAGGATAAATAGAAATTTGGATCAGTGGCTATTATTTGTTTTCAGGCTCGGTAGGGGCTATCGTTGCCTGCGGATCTTGTTTTAATCTACCTTCTCCCATTTATAGAACTCATCTTCAATTTGTGTTTACTGTGGTGTCACTAAAAGCTTTCGGGTGAATATGTTGTTCTTCTTTATTTTCTTTTAAATTTTATTTCTTTATTGCGTGTAACGTAGGAATGAAAATCATTATTTATTACACATGTCGCAAGCATGGTGTTATGCATTCAATTTTTCCTTTCACTGCATATTAGTTTGCCTTTAACTAAAAAATTATGTTGCTTATCCATAATTTAACATTAAGAATTATTTTTTTGTTATTATTTATTATTATTTAAATTTATTTATTGTAAAGTGATTTGTTGAGGTTCTTATTATGATTGTTTGAGTAACTCCCATTTTATTAGTTACTAATTTTTTATTTATTTTATTTAACTTTTTATTTTTTATTATTTTTTTTCTTTTCTATTATTTCAATTTTCTATGACTTGTAATTTTTCTCTATATTTCAATTTTAAGTGAATTATTATTTATTAAAGATATATTTTATAGGATTTAACTATTAAAAATTATCTATATTAAATAAAAATAAACACTGCACACACGTAATAACATATATATTAAAGTGTAATATAAACTTTAATATTAAACATACTAATTAATCATTATTTCTTAATTTTTAGTAATAACATTTAATAATACAATATTTTATTATTTCTTATTTTAAGTTTAATTTTTCAATTTAATTAAACTATAATTTAAACTAAATATAGTTAATATATATATTAAAGTATATAATTAATATAAATCCAATACAATTAATCATATTTAATTTAGTAATAAACATTTTATTAATTCTCTTATTTTTATTTAATGGTTTTAATTTAATTAAACTATATTTAAAATTAAATTTAAATATATTGTGTGACGAAGAAATGAAAAATTCTAAAAATTTATTTTTCAAAAGAATTAGTTTCACAAATTTTTACTTTTAACATTTTTTATTTTATAAATAAATCCTATTCGCTATTTTTATTTTGTTTTATTTTGAAAAGTATTTAGATGGTAGGTCGGTGTTACCGAAAAAGAGTTAGATTCACATTTTTATTTTATTGAGTCTTTTATTTATTTATTTATTTTAAGTATTTGGATAGTAAGTTCGTGTTTGGGTAAT
>APFE031269148.1:34270-58930 GCA_000404065.3 Pinus taeda
TTTTCATGTTAAATATATTTAAAATCAAAAAACAATAATAATAATAAAATTTACAATTTAACGCTAAATTCCTACGACAAAGAAACAAAAACAGAAACGAAAACCAAAGTGCAACATAGGATTCGGTTACCTCTTGAAAATCAACTACTTTCTTCATTGTCATTAGTCATCATATATCATGATTATATTTTGCTATCTCATACGTCCTCTCCTAATCATCCACACTACAGATGACCTGTCCAGAGCACGACCTGTCACACATACAACGACACAAAATTGATGAAGCTTATTCCAATGGCTATACCCATATTTTCAACCTAGCTGATTTGGCTCTGTCGCTGTCGGAGCCCTTCAGGATTCCATGTTTGGAGGGGGACCCTACAATAGGGCTGCCAATTCTGATTATGGTGTACATTTCTTCCACCCATGAAGACACAAACAATGTTGACTACTGGAGCCATGCACATGAGGATGACAGGTGAAAGCAAAAGCAGATGGGGCGCAACTAATTAATCAATCGACCCACCCATCCATTTCGTTGTGTGTCATGACGCAGCGGCGTTAAAAAACGCCATGGATTACGGCCGTGAAAATACTGAACTCGGACTGCTTCTGCCATGGCTCGCAGGAGATCAGCAGAGGCCTTCCCTTTCCGCAATGAATGAACATAACATATGGGGACGAGAGAGATGGGATGTGCTTTCAACTCCTGCCTCGCCGTACTCAAGTCGTGCTTCAATGGCTGAAGGGCATATTCTGCTATTTCTGAAAGGTTGGGAGTGTGGCGTACAGTGGGATGGACAGCTTTTCCTCCCAAAAAAATCCACGTCCAACCCTCTTTTTTATTTTATTTTTCATTTTAATAATTTGGAGTTTCAAATTGCCGTACTTTACCAGTTATAAGTATTGGAGTTTGGAGTTTTGTTGAAGGGTTTTTTTGTTTTTTTAAGAGTAGTATAAACGGTTTATCTAGAAATATTTGGAAATTTAAGTGTGAAGTTTTAGTGTCAAGGGTTTTAGAGGGTGTTGAATCTATTTCCACAATTAAAAAGGCTATTCAAACACTTTGAGTGTTCGATTAAAAAAAAAATCCAAATTGGTAGAAAATCACTAGGCAAAATAGTCCATTTTAGAAAAGCTCTTTTTCTTTTAGTCAAATTTGCTCAAAACTTGGTTGGAATCACAAATTTGAATAATGAACTCTCTACAATTTGAGTGCTTTAGAGATTTTTTAGGGTGTTGAATCTCCATATATATAGTCAAAAATGCATTTTAAACAACAACAAAAATCACACTTTCATGAAAAATTCAAACCAAAAATTTCGAATTTTATTTTATTTAAAAGAAATATATATATATATATATATAGTCGAAGAGTTTTTATTAATCAAAAGGCATATACGAGGATGTCAAAATGCATATGGTCTCACCCCGACCAGCTTTCTTGACCAATATGATGACCATACAACATACAAAAAGCAAAATTGCCAGCTGAGAGGTCTAGAGCCTAAGAGGCCTAACATTCCAGAAAACTAAAAGAACAAGAAACACAATAGTGAACATATTCAGTCATCGGAAGTAATTGCAACAGTGTTTCTGGCCTAGTACCTGTGGAGGTGGAGGGTGATACATGCAGTTGACATGTTGCTCAAATTGAGTAAGCCAAGTTTCCAATTTTTCAACCTTTTCCATCAACGAATTTTTCCCGCGCCTAACCACTACCACCCTTTCGCGAACATGGCACTTGAAGTACTGAAGCTGCTCTAATTTGGTCATGACAACCTTGTGCTCCTCCTTGCGAGCTTGATCAAGGGTGTCCAATCGAGAAGAGACAGATTGCACCCAAATCTGAAGTCCCCGAACGTCCTTGGTTGTTGCAACCTCGAGGGGTTGTAACACATTGACGTCCCTGCCCACGACCACCTACGCCTGCACCACGATCAAATTGTGAAACCATCTAACGACAGTTTCCCACCATGGAAGCAACCAAAGAGCTGCGACCCTACAGATTCCACGAACCCCACGACAATGCCTCTTGAAGGACCTGTGCCCTGCTTGGAACTCCCACCCCGAACAAATATGGCACCACCTCGAGACCCAGTGAGGGCGTGAGAGCCTTCAAGCTTCGTCGGGGCAAGGACGTGTGAGGAGTGGGAGCTAGGCTTCATGATGGAGCTCAAAGGGAAGTCACGGAGCTAGAAGAAAGAGACACCTAGAACGCTACCACCTGCCACCAAGAACCAAACAGGCCCTGCAACAGACCTGAGGGAAGAGGATAACCAAAACAAAAATTCCCACCATCAAGAATTCATCGCCTGATTAGAGACAAGCCAGACCAAAGTGGAAGTGAAAGGCCAAGAGGAGAGAGCCAGATAGAAAATATCAGACACCCAAGACAAAATTGAAAGGTAACGCCCCAAATTCGATACTGATACCAGAGTTGTAGAAGAGCACCAGAGGGTGAATTGAGACCAAAGACCCCAAAAAGGAAGAGCCAAGATGCGAGAAGACTCGGAGTCCAGTGCCACCCTAAAACTAAAACCGCCACCCCGAGAGAAACAACACCACCTGCAGACCCAAAACTAGGAAGACAAGAACCGAAAGTCTGGCATAAAGCACTCCAGAAGCCGCCCCCAAGATACCAAGGCAAGAAACCCCATGAGCATAAGGAAATTGAAGCTAAAGCCATCCAGAACTGAAGAAGACGCGTCCTCCAAGGAGGAGTTGAGAGGGAAATTTTCTTAATTAGCAAGAGCAAGCGAGAGAACGTCGCAAGAAGCATGACCGAGGTGCACAGGACGAATAACCACCCTAGACCAGGAGCCAGAGAAGATGCAAGCAAGGATGGAAGCACATTACACAAAGAGACATTAAACAACCAGAGAGTTTTACGATGGATGAAATATAACCAAATGAGGAGCGGCTTCATCGCGTCAAAGCGATTGCACATAGGTCAAGTTGAAGTTCGCACAAGCGAGCACAATGGTATTAACTCTGGTGTGGTGGGGGGGTTGATGTCCTACCCATCCTCGCCTTAAACATTGCACAACTGGCATCTATCACATGACTGGTGGCTTCCACAACCTGACACCCCCATCAGGGATATAAAAATAAATTTTGAAAAAAAAAAGGGATAATTATTCATATTTTGCAGTATTGTTTGTAATAATGTGAGTTTTTAAATTATAATTTTATAAATTCATAAGATAATTTTAAGATTTTGTTTATATCTAACTTTCCAAAAAGACAAAGCAATTGCATTATGCATAGTGGTTTATAAGTTTATCACAAAAAAAATGTTATTAATAGATTTAAGCTTATTCTCTCTTAGAATAGTTTAATGACGTTAAAATTTCGTTTGGAAAATAATGGAAATTTCAGCAAAATATTGACAAACTCTGGCTGAATTTTTTGGAAATCCAAGTTATTGTTGTCAAGCTTCAGCATTTTGGGTGCTTAGGGTTTCTTGATCGTGTTGAATCCATTTCCACCATCAAAAGAATGATTCAAACACTCCAGTAGCCATATTTTTTGAAAATTTTCTCACTGGAATCGATAAGAAATTTGTCATCTAGGCGAAATTGTGGCCTCGGTAAACAACACCATTCTCTCTTGATAAAATGGGTTATATGGAAGCTCGTTAAATACTTGATGGATTATCATGGCAAATGAAGTTATACGTCCTTTAAAAAGTATAAAAAAGGGGATGTTTATCAAATTAGACCTCTTCAAATATTTTGACAAGTTTAATTGTTCTTACCTTTTTCAGTATCTCTCAACATTTGCTTTCGGCCACAAATGGATCACTCGGATTAGATCCCATATTTCCTCAACATTGTTTCTATTCTTCTAAATATTTCCCCTTGTAGAACATTTTCCCCTTCGTGAAGAATCTGTCAAGGGGATCCTCTCTCCCCCTTTCTCTTCATATTAACAACATAAGGGTTTGGTCGAGCTTTAAAAGCAATTGTGTCCTCGAAAAAGGTAAAGGGTATTAGATTTTTCAGCGAAGACCTCCTCGTCTCATATCAGTACTTTGTTGATTGACACAATGTGTATAGGAATATCAATAGTCCAACAAGCGCATGCTCTTCACAGTGTTTTAAATGACTTGTCGAAAGATATGGACATTAATTTCCCTAACTGTCAGATTTTCTTCTTTTAATACACCTCTTGTTGTGCAAACACATGTGGCTAAACTACTAGGATTTTAATGGAGCAAGCTCCCCTCCAAATACCTAGGCATCTCCTTTGGTTGAAAGCTCCCTGAAAATCAAGCTATGGTTAGAATTGCTAAGTAAATTTAGAAACAAACTAACCAATGGACCTTTCATTCTCTTAACATAGTAGGTTGGCTTGTCCTCTTAAACTCTATTTTGCAATCCCTTCCATTTTATCTTCTTTTAGTAATGATGGCTCCCAACTCCATTCTTATTTCACTCCACATTATTCAAAGAACTTTCTTTTGGGGAGGTGCCAATCAAGAAAGGAAATGGGCTTTGTTGGCTTGGAATAAATTATGTTTTCTCAAATTATGGGGGACACTGGGCCTAAGGGATCACAATGCTATAAGTATAGTTATGAGGGGGGGGGCATTATGGTGGATATGGCTTTAAGGAGGCTCTGACATATGGAAACTAATATGGAATTATAAGTACAATAATAATGTGGCCTCGAATCAACTCATTAGAACTTATTTCAATCAAAATGGATCTTTTATATGGAATCTAGCTAAGCAAGGTATTCATCCCATCCAACAACATTATTTTTGGCAAATCTGTGATGGACAAAAAAATCTTTTCTGGGAAAATTCTTGAAAGCATTTCCCAAAATTAAATAGGTTACAGGAACTATTGAAGTTAAGGACCAATGTGATAGTAAACAACAAACATAAAGTAGTGTACTATTGGATAAAACCCCACACTCAAACCCAATGGAGACAATAGCTCTCACAGAACACATGATAGCTTAGAGATACATAGGGAGAATGGTCATCCTTTTGGAAAAATCTTTCACTAGCCTAATCCCCATTTCCCACAAGCTAGACAAGCTCAGATGGGGATATCAAGCTTGTGGAACATTCATAATCAAGGAAGAATATCAATTGGAAGCTAAATTCCATGATCATCCAAAAGCTACAATTTCTCAATCTAGATGGGGCGAAAAATTGTGGCCAAAAGTCTCATTTTCCTGTGGCTGCTAATCAAATGGAAAACTCTCACTTGGGACAAATTTATTAAAAGAGGCTTTTTAGAACCATCCCTCTGCCACTTATGTAAATTAGCCTTGGAATAATCTAAACATTTATTTAATGGTTGTCCCTTCGCAGTTATCATCTAGAATGTCATGGAAGCAAGAGTGCACCACTTGGACCAAAATCTTAACGACATCCCCCTCACCATCAAGCTTTGGTGTAAACATGTCTTCCTTAATCCCATTCTCAACAGAATTTGGACTCTTCTTTTGGGCTTCTTTCTTTGGGTCCTCCATAAAGAAAGAAATCCATGTTTATTTCAAAAACATTGTCTCTCTTCTAAATCCCTTTGGAACCTCATTAAAGACAACAACCACAAACTGATTATCTCTCAACCATGGTTTGAACAAGATTGACAGGCCAAATATTCCAAGGCTTCAATCCTTAAAGACTGGAACTTAAGTCCCAACTCTTTGTTCTTTCAATGTTTGTCACCTCCCCTCCCTCCTTTTAGCTCAATGGTATGGAAATCCCCTCACTTCTCTTCCTCAAATTGAACTTCGATGGAGTATCCAAAGGTAATTATGGGAAAACCAATTTTGGAGAAGTATTTCAAGATCCTCAGGGTAAGTCCACTTTATCTTCTTTGGTTCCATGGGGCTTAATAAAAATAATGCCATGAAACTCAAATTTCTAGAGACAAACCTCTAAATCACCTACGCTCAAGTCTTCTCCAAATTAGTAATCAAAGAGGATTCTAAGCTTACCATAGACATGATCACAAGAATCCTACATGACATTGCTCCCAGTAAAGTTTCTGACAATAGGACCTTGGAAAGAAACTTGGAAAGGGTAGTCACGTTCCTTTATCATATCCCAATGCTTATCCTCTCTCATGTCCAAAAATCAAGTAATAAATTTGTTGATTATCTCATTAAAAAAGGGTGCAAAAATCAAGATTAATTGATCAACTACTCTTGGAACTCCATCCTTGGGTTCAATCTTAAGCAAAAGTGTGCATAGTTAGTGTTGAAATATATTCCTTCCTCAGATAGCATGTTAGAATTGCGACAAGTGGGGGGCCACATGGTCACCGTCCCACTAACCATTCAAGGCTAAGGACATGGCCACACAAGCACCTAGATCATTATCAAGTCATAACTGCATTGCATGGATTCAAGCAACTGCTCAAACTAGTGATGTTGATAAATTTTGGCCTAATAATCAATTTAATGATGTGAAGCGATTGGATGATTGTCATTTTAATGATATACAGATATGGCAGTTCACAGTCACTAGTGTGTCCAATCCTTTCCAATCCTCCTATGCAAAATAGTCATTTAGTGTTGGAATGACAATTCCTACTAGGCATAGGGTGATTTCATCATATGAGCATAAAATTATCAGAGTACCTAGGTTAGCAGATGTGTGCATTATTAGTTCTCATGGCTCTAAGCTTATCCATTCTTCTTGTTACTCTACTTGTGCTCTCTGATTTTTCTATATATCTCTATGTCCTTGGCTCTTTCTGTTATAGTCTACTCCTTTCTTTTACATGGCCTCCAAGGCTTTTCGCTTTTGCTCTACTTGCTCTTGGTTGGGATTTTTCTTTGGTTTATTGTCCATATTTTAGTTCAACTAGCTATATGGAGTTCAAATTGTTGTCCTGGTTCCCTCCCCTTTCCAGTTTATCTCAAGATATTCCTCCTCGTTTTATTGTCCTCAAATTTTTATGCTATTATCTGACCCTTTCCTCTGTGCATCTTCCGAGACTTGTTGCTTTTTCTCTACTCACTCTTGGTTGGGATTTTTCTATGGTCTCTTTTCCATCTTTTGGTTCTCTTGGATACCCAATGTATGAATCATTGTTATAGATCCCGTCCCTTGACATTTTTTCTAAGAGCATTTTTCCTAGGTTCAAGCCCCCTTCTATTCACTTTCCTTGTTGCCTTAGCTTGGGTCCATCTAGGCTCTTCCTTAGCTTCTTTTTTGTTATTCACAGAGTTATCTCCCTTAGAAGTACCATGCTGTGGGTGAGTTTCAGTCCACAATGTTGTGTTAGCGTGCTAGAAGTAGGTAGGGGATGCATACTTTCAGGAATAGGGAGGTTCCCACAACTAGCAAAGGGCGAAGAGCTCAACAAAAACGTTTCAGGCCAATAGTCCTAGGAAATCTAGGAGGAAATTTCCTAGGTAGAATGTGAAATTCCTAGTTAGAAGGTGTTGATGGAGATTACTAACTAGGTCCCTAATATTGGATACATGCACAATGTTGATATCTATTGGCATCTGAAGCTCTTGCTTGGTTGAAACCTACTTGACCAAAATGAAGCCATGGAGGGAATGATCCCAATTTTAAATGAGCTACAATTTACCATGAATAATTTGGATAGCAGGTTGGGGCCTGTGGAAGTTCACTTAGGCACTCACTTGGACCTAGGATGCTCTCCCATTAGTAGAAAAGAGCCAATGTTGTCGATGCCTTAAATTTTTCCAATTCCAAAAGATAGGTTCTTCTCTTGCTAATTTTTTTAGTTACATATGTTTTGCTTTGTTTTTTAAGCCAAAATTTAGCTGAGGTTCTCTATACCTTCAATACAATGTTTTGGTAGTTTTGTTGAATTTCAAAACAATGTATCGATGTTACAAAAGTTGTGGTTTTGTCATTCGTCTAGTTTCCTTAGTGGTGGACCAGGACAGAGACCAAAATTGCTATAATATTTTTCTTTAAAGTATTTATAACAATGTGTGTTTTTAAAGATTTCAAAAATTATTTCGATTTTAACCTGAGAAAATGATGTTATTAATAAAACTAATTTTCAAGCCCCTGAGGGAAACTCAATTGGTGATGGTTGTAAAAATGAAGTCTTATGTGCGAGGAGGTTCGAGGTTTAGATCCCCTGATTTACTTGTGTCTATGGAAGGGGCATACATAGGCACCTAGAGGTTATAGTGGTAGTGGTTGGAATCAACCATGTGTCACACGAGTACAAGTCCAACCATAGGCACCTAGAGGTTATAGCATTAATGGTTGGAATCGACCATGTGTCACGTGAGTACAAGTCCAACCCGATTGTCGATTCCTCTAGATACAAAAAAAATTAACACTAATTTTCAATTTAAGAGTTTATATTAATGTTATGGTTGTAATATTGTCTTTTTTCTCTTTTTATCTAGCCTAAGGGGCTTAACAGTGTGAATTTTTAATAATATGGTTTTAACCTAAAATAAAGTTGTCACCATGTGTTTAGTTCTATGGTGAATTTTGGTGTTTTGTTTAACTTTGGATTTTCAGGTCATATCTTAAAAAATATTGTACTTTAAACTCTGAAAAGAAAATGTACTACCAGTAACACCACCACTCAAGTGATTTTAAAATTTTTTAAGAAAAATTATAGATTTTTAAAACTACAACATTTTTTCAAGATAAAAAATCTTATCAGATGACTGGCCATGTTTAATGACAGTGTTGCTTAAGATATTCAACCACTACACTTATTTGTTTTTTTTTTATGAAATAAAAATGAATTTTTTTATGGCATAAGAATATGAATTGAAAAATTCCCCTCTTGCCCAAGATATTTAGATTAAAAACAACTCAATTCTCAACCACAATAATAGTTAGTTTGAGGGGAAATTTTAAGGATGAAAATTCATCTTAAAGTTTAGAAGCCTTGACGAATCTTACTAGTCCCCAAATTGCAAATTATAAAAAATTTGTCAATATCTTTGTAAAAACATGCAAATTTGTAATAGTTTTATATATAGTCTTTATACAATTCTAAAATTTTTTAAGGTAAAATAATTTTATCTTATAAAATTTGGGCGAATCATTCTTAGAAAAAAATGGAAATTGGTGAATTTTTTTTTTGGAAGACCATTGGAAAATTAGCCCACTTGCGAACTAAAATTGTGATGTCCCCCATAAATGTGAATATTTATTTACTGCATTTTAAACAAACTAAAACTGATTTAAGTTTATATAAATATAAATTATGTTTTAATTGTTAAAAGAAAACGGAGTGCCAGAACTTTGGCAAGTAATGATTTTATTTAATTAAATAAGAATGTATTTGTCAAAAGTGTGACAGATGTATTTCTCAATAAACAGTTAGGTTGGGTAGTTACTCAACCGTAACTACTCCTATGGAAGATTTATCCCAAAAGATCAAGAGGAAGAGGGCATCTACAATCTGGGAGAAGGGAAGAGGAAGTTGAGGAACACCAAACAAAGGAAGAATTAAAGTAATGATTTTATTTAATTAAATAAGAATGTATTTGTCAAAAGTGTGACAGATGTATTTCTCAATAAACAGTTAGGTTGGGTAGTTACCCAACCCTAACTACTCCTATGGAAGATTTATCCCAAAATATCAAGAGGAAGAAGGCATCTACAATCTGGGAGAAGGGAGGAGGAAGTTGAGGAACACCAAACAAAGGAAGAATTAAACTGTGTTGGAAGGACAAGCAGTGAAGCAGTAGTTATGTCTAGTCATGACAAGATATCTACTCCCGTTTAAGACTAAAATTCTTGAAGAGAAACCCAGGAACGAGTAGCTCGGGGGGAGACTGAGGGCGTCGTAGCGCGAGTCTCAAGGTTGGGAGGCAAGTTAAGATTAAAAGTTTATATTCGGTTCAGGTAGCCAGATAAGTATAATCTAGAAAACCCTGATTAACTGTTAGCAGATTATTCTATCATTAATGTTAGACTAGGTATGCTCATCTTTTAATCTAGATAAGTAAGTGGTTATTATGCACAGATTTCAGTAATTATGTGCATGATTACGTTGGTTAGATATAGATGAAGACTCTAACTGATAATAAACGGTAAGGACTAATTCTGTTATAAATAGAATAAATCTCAAAACTAAGTAAATGAATCAGAACTGATTAAACAAGTAAAGAAGAAATTACAGCTAAGTAATATCATAAATCTCAACAGCGATTCGAGCAATAAGAGAACTCAAAACAGAGAACCTGTGCATAGACTCATGTAGAATAACATCATTTACAATATCCACAAAAGAAGTAGGTAAATGGTCTCAGCCTATTTGACTTCAGAAAACCCAATAACGAGTATAGGAGGAAACAACTTAGCCTTTTTTTAGATCAAGAAAAGTCCCAAACTAGGGAAATTGATAAACGATTATGAAATTTATCATTATAGTAGAAAAGTGCATGGTAACAACAAGAACCTTGACTATATGACTACATAGCTACAGATACCAATGGAAAAAGAAAACTTAAATCTCAGTCTATCTTAACCAGAAAAACAAGTAAAAAGACATAGATCTTTTACCGCAAATACAATGGGGAAATTTATATAATTTTACAGTGTAATTATCTGAGAAAAGCTCTACGGAACCTCTATGAGGTTTCTATTAAATAACCAGTAGATATAGAGACAAAAACTGGAAGTCCTTTCCTAGATAGGGATGAAATTATACATTTTTATACATAGCCAAGACCTCAGGCCGATGTAAACAAAAATATGCAAGCAATTTAGAGAAGCCATAGACCATGAGTAGAAATTAAATAAATACATAGGACCAAAATATTGGCGGAAAACACATTCATCTCTCTCGGATTAAGAATCATGTTCGCATACTCGTTGAAATGCGTAAGAGGGATTTGGAGAGTTGACAGCCGGAGCCAAGCCACCAAGTCCTGAACCTGAAACACCTATCAACACAATCGATTAGGAAAGCTATCTTTCGGAAGGAGAAAAACAATTTACATGGGAAATGAAAACAATTGCTCAAAGAAAACTTTCTCGTACTGAAGAAGAGCTCCTCTTGCATCCCTTTGACAGTACAATTAGCCATAACAGAGAGCTATGGCAAGCAAAGGCATTCAGAATAATGGAGGGGCCTCACCAAAACATTTCTGCACACATGTTAACAAAATACAAGGGCAATAGCTTACTCATAGAGAAAAGCCCCATTCAAGAGTTGGAGCCAAACCTACAATCGGGAAAATGCAACAGGAAAACCCTTTCCGAGCCTAGCTAGTGCATAAAGTCGCGTGCAGTAACCACCACCGTCTGATGCACAACAACAAGGAGAGCCCTTGATGTGGCACAATCAACCATGCAGCAAGGAGCCAATTGTTCACCGTAGAGAAGTCTCCAAAGGGAGCAACTCCTTTTCCCTAGGCAAGCGGCCATCCTCCATTTAAGTCCACCTTAAATGAATGGTACCATCTCGTAGCCGACCATAACCTAGTTAAATATATGATAAATGCAATCGATTGTAACATAGGAAGCCTTATAAAGGGATTAGGGTAAAGAACAAATGACAATGTCAAATTTGTAATGATTATGGAACTTTAATAAATTGCCTTGTACCATGATAATATTTGTATGTACTATGAATATAATTCCGCATGAGTAGAGATTTTATGAATTAGAACTATATTGCAATAATTCATTAATCATGGTTTTGATAATGAATTGCTGATTATATTATATGATAAAAAAAATTTACATGGGTTCATGACATATGGTATCAGAGCGCTCAGGTTGCCAAGCTGAGACCTCTGAATCAAAGAAATAATAATTTTGTAATATGCACGTAGGAAGTAGGGAGAAGTCAGTATGAGGAGAACAGGGAACCTACCACCCAAATCCATAATGGGGACAAGACCCACATCATTTCAGGAAGGCAATCCTGAAGTGTGGGTACAGTTGGGCAAGGAGCCACAGAATACCGACACAGATATCAAGGTGACAGTACAAGAGTTAAAGGATGAAATGGTCTGGTTACGGGAAGAGAACGAAAGATTAATGTAGGAACAAGAAAAATTTATGAAGAGTCTATCAGATAGACAGAATAATCAGCCACTAGTCCCCAACCCTGAACATAGAAATATAATAGGGGAACAAGAGTTCCAGACAAAATATGTAGAAACTGAGGGTGGTGAAGAAAATCATGAAGAAGAATTAGACAATGTGTCCAATCACAAGACACAGAAGAGGCAGAAAGTGGAACTTGATGGCGAGCAGGAAGAAGCGGTAGAAGCATGGCTCATAAATATGAATAAATATTTCAAGTTGTATGAATATGACCATAACCTGAAGGCTCGCTTGGCTATTTTCCAGCTACAAGGAAAGGCCACACTATGGTGGGAGGAAGTAAAGACAGTTTGAGGAGTGAATGAATAAAGTATAACCTGGGAAAAAATTTAGAGATATTTTAAAGAAAAATACCTAATAGAAAGATTTTATGATGAAAAATCAAAAGAATTTCATGATCTGCGGCTAGGCCAAACATCCATGGATGAATTCATAACAAATTTCACATCATTACTTTGGTATGTTCCTTACATACGTGAAGAAAAAACAAAGGTGCAGCAGTTCATCAGCAGCTTACCCTCATTTATGAAAGAACGACTAGGATTTGACCACTCAAAAACCATGGACAAAGTTATCCATAAGGCACGGATATGCTATCAGCAAAACAGACCAAAAGGAGACATGAGTAAGAAATGGAGCAATAAAAATGGAAATAAATTTGTCCCCGGTCACAAAGGGCATAAAGGCCTAGGCAGCAAAGGATTGTACAAGGGACAAACTAACCAGATTTTCAATAAAAATCAACCCAGATTTAAAGTACCAGGCGAAGCTAGAACTAATGAGCAAACTGGTAGAACTGAAGCGGAGTTAGCTACAAGGCCCCCTGTACATTGTTGGGGATGTGAAGACCCACATTATACCAAGAACTGCCTACATCGCAAGGGAGCTAACCAGATTTCACAATTACAAGAAGCTTCTACAGTAGGAGAAATAGCAAGGAGTTTCCCTAAAATTAATGTTGCCCTAGAAGATCATCAAGCAGAATTTCAGCCAATGATGGTCGAATTTGAAGGTAAAATTTTTAACCAAACTGTATCTATTTTGATTGACCCAAGGCTACTTTGAGTTACATTAGCCCCAAGATTTTGGAACAATGTAAATTGCAAGAAGTAAAGTTCAAAAATCCATGGTTAGTGCAACTAGCCACAGAAGCCAAAAGAAGAGTTTTGGCTAAGGTCAATAATTGCCCTCTAGAACTAGCTAACTAGTCCATCATGGCAGATTTGAATGTGTTACCATTAGGATCATACGACATCCTTATAGGCATGGAATAGCTATAAAAGCATTGGTCCCTTATTAACTGCAAGACCAAAACCATTAATTTCCGGGATGATAAGGGAGAAAGACAAGAAATGAAAGGCATTCAAAAGCCTCTGCAAATAAGACCTGTAATAGCTTCCCAATTAGCAAAATGCATCAGAAAAGGCTGCCATATTTATGCCATACAAGTAGGTTATGCTGACTCTAAGGAGAAATCTGCTGCTTTAGAAAATATACTAGTGATACAAATTTTTCCGGATGTTTTCCCTGAAGAAATTCCAGGTCTAGCTCCAAAAAGAGACATAGATTTTACCATTGAGCTAACTCCGAGAGCTTCCCCAGTTTCTCGAGCCCCTTACCATATGAGTATACCTGAACTAACAAAATTGAAAATGCAGCTATAGGAGCTGCTAGATAAGAATTATATATGACCCAGTGTGTCCCCTTGGGGAGCTCTAGTATTATTTGTTAAGAAAAAAGATGGAACATTGCGAATGTGCATGGATTACTGTCAGTTAAACAAACTGACCATTAAAAATAAATACCCTTTACCTCGTATAGATGAGTTATTTGATCAGATAAAAGGGGCAACCATTTTCTCCAAGATTGACCTCTGATCAAGCTATCATTAGATCTGGATAAAGGAGGAAGATATAGCAAAAACAACATTCAGAACTCGTTATGGGCATTATGAGTTCGTAGTTCTGCCTTTTGGACTGACTAATGCCCCAACGACCTTCATGTGTCTCATGAAAAACATATTTCATCAATACTTAGACAAATTTGTGTTGATCTTCATTGATGACATACTGATCTACTCACGGAGCATGGAAGAACATAAGGAGCATCTCCGCATTGTTCTTCAAGTCCTAAAAGAACTCCAGTTGTATGCCAAATACAACAAGTGTGACTTCTTTAAGGAACAAATCCAATACTTGGGACATATTATCACTAAGGAGGGAATCACAGTAGATCCAAAGAAAATAAAAACTATCATGGAGTGGCCGGTACCAAAAGATGTAGCGGACATAAGATTGTTCATGGGCCTAGCTGGATATTATAGGTGATTTGTGGAAGGTTTTTCTAGGGTGGCATACCCTATTACCTCTCTGCAAAAGAAAGTAAGAGCCTTTAGATGGACCCCTGATTGCCAAATTAGCTTTGACCAGCTTAAACATCTACTCACCACTGACCCTATTTTGAGTATTGTTGATCCTAACAAAGAATATGTAGTTTGTATGGATGCTAACAAAGAGGGAGTAGGTGGCATACTAATGCAAGAAGGTAGGGTCATAGCCTATGTGTCAAGAAAGCTCAAAGAATATGAACAAAAGTATTATGCATATGACTTGGAATTAACAACAGTAATTCACGCCTTGAAAATGTGGCAACACTATTTATTGGGCAAGAAATTTTTGTTATTGAAATATCAATACACCCTGACAAGCTATTTCAAACAACCCACATTAAATGCTAGGCAAGCCCGTTGGGCTAACTTCCTAAGTGAATTTGATTTTGAGACCAGGCACTTGAAAGGAAAGGAAAACTAGGTTGTGGATTCTCTAAGTCGGAAAGTAAATTGCGTATATGAAATTTCTTTTAGTGAGTCATGCACTACCTTCTATGAGCATATTCATGAAACAACCATGCAAGATTTAGTATATAAACATTTGTGGCAGCAAGCAAAAGTCGTAAACAATCATGAACAACAATTGGGATATGAGGTTACTCCTAATAAATTACTGATTTATAGAAAAAGGCTATATGTGCCTAACCAAAAAAATGCTTAAAGATTTAATCTTAGATGAATATCATAAAAACCCTTATGCAGGACACCCAGGGTACTAGAAAATGATTTCTGCGCTTATAAAGGAGCTTTTTTGGCCTGTTATGAAGAAAGAAGTAGCATAATATTTAGGACGTTGTTTGGAATGCCAGCAGGTAAAAGCGGAGCACCAGCACCCAGCGGGGCTGCTCCACCCACTGCCTATCCCTTAATGGAAGTGGGAGACCATATCTATTGATTTCATTACCGGACTACCTAAATCAAAAAAATTAAACGACTCTATCATGGTGGTAATAGATAAATTGAGAAAATCTGCTCATTTCATACCAGTTCAATAAACTTATAAAGCAGTACAAATTGCTAACATTTTTATGCAAAACATTTTTAAATTGCATGGTCTACCCAAAATGATCATCTCTAATCGAAATGTGAAATTTACGTAAGCCTTTTGGAAGGCCCTGTTTGAGGATTTGGGCACACAACTACACTTCAGTACCGCATATCATCCTCAAACGGATGTGCAGACAAAAAGAGTAAATCAGGTTGTTGAAGACATGTTGCGAGCCTATGTAAGGAAACATCCATCTAAGTGGGAGGATTACCTGCACTTAGTAGAATTTCCCTACAACAATGGGTAACCACACATCCTTATAGATGATTCCCTTTGAAGTATTATACGGGCATAAGTGCAAGATAAATTTGAGTTGGACTGGCCCAGAGGACAAACTAATGTTGGGACCAGATATGTTGGAGGATTTGGAGAAGATGGTGAAAAGTATACGAAGTAATTTAAAAGCTTCTCAGGACTGGAAAAAGAACTTTGTTGATCGGAAAAGGAGCTTCCAAGAATTTCAAGTGGGAGAACATGTTTACATATGGGTATGAGCCAAGAAAAGCACTTTGCAGTGGACCGGATGTGCTAAATTAGAACCCCGATTCTGCGGGCCTTTTTAGATTTTAGCTCGAATCGGACCAGTGGCATACCAGTTTGCTTTAGCCAGCCATATTCGTGTGTACAATGTCTTTCATGTTTCTTTACTTAAGAAATCCATTTATGGTGCTAATCACATAATAAACTGGCAGGAATCTATTTTGATTTCATTCTTTGACTAAAGTTTTTCTTTTTTTATATATTGACATTCAAGTCGAACCGGAAGGAGAGTTCCTAGTAGAGCCAATGGGTATACTCGATTGGAGAGAAGTAATGCTATGGAGACGAGTTATCACCCAAGTTAAAATTTAGTGGCAGCACTTTGGGCCTGAAGAAGCCACCTGGGAAGATGAAAGGACCATGAGGGAGGTTTATCCACAGTTATTTCTCGTAGAGGAACATCAAGACGATGTTCAATCTTGGTGGGGAGATGTGGTGTCCCCCATAAATGTGAATATTTATTTACTGCATTTTAAACAAATTGAAACTGATTTAAGTTTATATAAATAGAAATTCAATTTTAATTGTTAAAAGAAAATGGAGTGCCAGAACTTTGGCAAGTAATAATTTGATTTAATTAAATAAGAATGTATTTGTCAAAAGTGTGACATATGTATTTCTCAAGAAACAGTTAGGTTGGGAAGTTACCCAACCCTAACTACACCTATGGAAGATATATCCCAAAAGATCAAGAGGATGAGGGCATCTGCGATCTGGGAGAAGGGAGGAGGAAGTTGAGGAACACCTTACAAAGGAAGATTTAAACTGTGTTGGAAGGAAAGGCAGTGAAGCGGTAGTTAAGTCTTGTCATGACAAGATATCTACTCCTGTTCAAGACTGAAATTCTTGAAGGGAAACCCAAGAACGGGTAGCTCGGGGGGAGACAGAGGGCGCCATAGCGCGAGTCTCAAGGTTGGGAGGCAAGTTAAGATTAAAAGTTTATATTCGGTTCAGCTAGCCAGATAAGTACAATTTGGAAAACCCTTATTAACTGTTAGCAGATTATTCTGTCATTAATGTTAGACTGGGTATGCTCATCTTTTAATCTAGATAAGTAAGTGGTTATTATCTACATATTTCAGTAATTTTGTGCATGATTATGTTGGTTAGATATAGATGAAAACTCTAACTGATAATAAACGGTAATGAGTAAGCCTGTTATAAATAAAATAAAGCTTAGAACTAAGTAAATGAATCAGAACTAATTAAACAAGTAAAGAAGAAATTACAACTAAGTAATATCATAAATCTCAACAACGATTCGAGCAACAAGAGAACTCAAAACATAGAACCTGTGCATAGACTCATGTAGAATAACATCATTTTACAATATCCACAGAAGAAGTAGGTAAATGGTCTCGGCCTATTCGACTTCAGAAAACCCAATAACGAGTATAGGAGGAAAAGGCTTAGCCCTGTTTTAGATCAAGAAAAGTCCCAAACTGGGGAAATCAATAAACGGTTACGAAATTTATCATTATAGTAGAAAAGTGCATGGTAACAGCAAGAACCTCAACTATATGACTACATAGCTACTGATACCAATGGAAAGAGAAAACTTAAATCTCGGTCTATCTTAACCAAAAAAACAAGTAGAAAGACAGAGATCTTTTACCACAAATACATTGGGAAAATTTATATAATTTTACAGTGTAATTATCTGAGAAAAGCTCTGCGGAACCTCTGCAAGGATTCTATTAAATAACCAGTAGATACAGTGACAAAAATTGGAAGTCCTTTCCTAGATAGGGATGAAATTATACATTTTTATACATAGCCAAGACCTTAGGCCGATGTAAACAAAAATATGCAAGCAATTTAGAGAAACCATAGGCCATGAGTCAAAATTAAATAAATACACAGGACCAAAAGATTGGCGGAAAACAAATTCGTCTCTCTCAGATTAAGAATCCTGTTCGCATACTTGTTGAAATGAGTAAGAAGGATTTGGAGAGTCAATACTCGAAGCTAAGCCATCAGGTCCTGAACTTGAAACCCCTGTCAACACAATTGATTAGGAAAGCTATCTTCTGGAAGGAGAAAAACAATTTACATGAGAAATGAAAACAATTGCTCGAAGAAAACTTACCTGGACTGATGAAGAGCTCCTCAAGCATCCCTTTGACAGTACAATTAACCATTATAGAGAGTTGTGGGCAAGAAAAGGCGTTCAGAATAATGGAGGGGCCTCAACAAAACATTTCTGCACACAGGTTAAAAGAAGACAAGGACAAGAGCTTACTCACAGAGAAAACCTCGATTCGAGAGCTGGAGCCGAACCTACAACCAGGAAAATGCAACAAGAAAACCCTTTCCGAGCCCAGCTAGTGCATAAAGTCGCATGCATCAACCACCACCGTCCGATGCGCAACAACAAGGAGAGCCCTTGATGTGGCACAATGAACCATGCAACAAGGAGCCAACTGTCCACCACAAAGAAGTATCTAGAGGGAGCAACTCCTTTCCCCTAGGCAAACAGTCATCCTCCATTTAAGTCCACCTTAAACAAATGGTACCAGCGCGTAGCCGACCATAACCCAATTAAATATATGATAAATGCAATCGACTGTAACATAGGAAGCCTTATAAAGGGATTAGGGGAATGAACAAATGACACCGTCAAATTTGTAATGATTATAGAACTTTAATAAATTGCCTTGTAACCTGATAATATTTGTATGTACTATGAATATAATTCTACATGCATAGAGATTTTATGAATTAAACTATATTACAATAATTCATTAATCATAGTTTTGATAATAAATTGTTGATTATATTATATAATAATTTTTTTACATAAGTTCATCGACAACATTATATTCCCATGGTTAATTCCTTTAAATTAAATAAAAATTGCAAACATATAAATTTATGATTTCATATTGTCAAAAACTACTTGAAACAAATAAATTTAAGAATTAATTTTTTAAAACTAAATAATTCTATTTACTTATAATAAAACTTTTTTACGCCATTATATATTAATTTCCAATAAACATAAAATCAAATATTAATAAACTTAATATTATAATTATAATAAATTAATATAATTCAACTACATTAACCATAATAAATTGATATTATATTTTACAATATAAATAAATATTATTATTCCAAACATATTTTTTTCCAACTTTCTTCTTTATAAAAACTATGTTATATTTAGTAATAATTAATAATAATATTACAGTAAATAAACAAATAATAATTTTTTTTTCATGTTTGCAATAAAAGAAATTACAATGGTAATAAATATGTCATTCCAGCCATGTGTTTTTTTTGTGCAACCTTCTTCTCTGTAAATGTCATTCCAACCATACTTATTTGTTCAACCTTCTTCTCTATTTTTCGTCATGTGACACACAATAACGTGGATGTCATTCCAGCAATGCCTATTTGTTTCAACCTTATTTCATTTTTCTCATGTGACACCGAATAAAGTGGGAAAATGTTGATTATATTTATGTGAAAATAATTTAGTATATTTATTAATTAATTATTTTTTATTATTAATTTTAATTTTAAATTATAATTTAAAATTAAAATAAAAAATTTTTATAATGATGTTAATTTATAGGAAATAGTATAATTATATTTGATATTAAATTGTCAATTTTAAAATGGTTTATTTTAGTTTGTGAAAAGTATGTTTTATTCTTACCTAATGTATTTGAGTTTTAAGTTATTGATTTTTTTTTTGAAATATGAGTTATTAGTTAATTAAAAGTAATTGGTATAATATATATGTCTATTTTGAAATAAGGTATTTATAATCTTAATTAGTGTTTATTTTGAAATGGCATTGTTTATAAGTGAGATTTTTTGAAAAGTTTTCTGGTTTATTTTCTGATCTAATTTGTCTATAATCTAGTAGGGATTCATTGAAATCACAAGTTTGACTGGTGAACCCTTTACAATCGAAGTGGCCCGGGGTTTTTGAGGGTGTTGAATCTATATATGCAATCAAAAAACCAATTTAAACAACACAAATCAAGATTTGACCACAATTTTTTTTGTCCGATTCTAGCCATAAATTTGCCACAAACTCCAAGAGGTCTCACTTATAGACAACTCAAAATGAAAAAGGGCTTTTATAATTTTATTTAATTATGCCAATACAGGTGCCTTTTGAAATAGGGCTTCTAGAATTTTTATTAGGTAGATGGTGGGGATTCAACTTCCACATAATTTTCTAGAACATTTTTAGTAGTAGTCACAAATTAAAGGTTGAGATTTATCTCAAAAATAGTTGTGTCATTTTTACTTTTTTAATTTAATTGACTAATTAAAAAAAGGTCATATAAACAAGCGTTATATGAAAGGTTTGATGGATTTTTGAACCTGTGGTATTGATAAACCATGATATTGTTATTTATATATTAAAAGGTTTGATGGATTTTTGAACCTGTGGTATTGATAAACCATGATATTGTTATTTATATATTAAAAATCTCCATTATCGAGTAGGAGTGAATCTCCATAATTAAATATATTGTTTATATGTATATATAAATATAATAATAAATTTTATTTCTATTTTAATGTATATCTTTAGTCCAAACCCAATAAATAATTTGTCAATTTAATAATATTTAAAAAAAAAAACCCTTCATTCATCAATAAAACTTTTCAGCGATGAAAAACCATATCCATAAAACTGCAGGGCTAACCTCTTCAATAAACATATCTCTAACAAAATTATTACATTTTAAACATCTAATTATTAATTTTATCGCATAAAAATTAATATTACCTTTAATCATTTAATTTAAAACCTCGTCGTCCACAATAATATATATTATATATATATATTATATATATATATATATATATATATATGATATTAAATATATATTTTAATCTAAATAAACATATACTAATACACATCATCCAGTTTATATGAATTTATGTAGTACCTTTTTACAGGGAAGAACAAATTAAAGAATTGAGATAAAATACCTACATCATTAGTTTGGCTTATTCAAGACTTTGTAAATGTATTTTATATGTAACATTGCAATATTGCAACTTATATAAAATTAAATAAAAATAGCTATATAAAATGGTAAACATCTATTATGTATATAATATTGTATTATCTAATTGTAGCTCAAATTAAATTAAATATAAATATTACATTTTTCGATTAATTAAAATGGGATCATTTATGAAGAGTTTGGTTTTATTTAAACAAAAGACCTTCCATTACATAAATATGGTATTACAATTAATATAAATATTAAAATATAAATATTCTTTATCATTATTTAAAATAATATATTGTTATGACATCAAAGAGTAGCATTCACGTGGTTAGTATTTTTTAATAAAAAAATAATTAAACATTAAGATTGATCAAAATATGATTGGGCAAAGTTTTTATATTATGAAGCGATCTTGTTGTATGACGTTATATTTTTTAACATAAATTAAATAATATTATATTTAATGTAAAAGTTGTTTTCATAAGGTTGGATGTTGTGTTCATTAGGCATTTGTTACGATTCTTATTAATAGAATTGGTAAGGAGTTAAATGAATGAGTGGGTTAGTTCCTATAAATTATCTCGTAAAGTCAAGTTGCATTCATATGCTTTGTATCTTTATTTGTTTAGAATATAGACTTTCTTGATCCATTGGATTTTGTTTTTTTGTCACACCAAATATCTTATGGAATCAATCTTCCTACCGGTTGGTTCCTTTGAATTGAAATTTCAACTTTATTAACTTCAACATCGAGCATCGTCAATTTAATTGTTTGGAAAAACTATTATGCTGAAAAAAATGACATAAGTTTTTTCATTTCAATTTTTTTTTTTTTTTAATTAATGGGTAAATGGTTTTTTAAACGGTAATTTGTTTATTATATATATTTATTTAATAATTTTTTATTATGGATTGTAAAAAATTATATGATTAATAGTTTTTGTTTCTTGGTTTGTCAAGTGGGAAATCAAATTAAAGCGTTAGCTTCAAAAATTTGAGGTTATATATACTTTTTATGACTATAGTGTTTGTTAAACAAAAATGATAATAAATAGATTGTCTAAACCTGTTACAAGAGATGAAAATGAAAAAAAATTGAGATTGCATAGCAGCTATTGTCTTGAGTTGTCTGGCTTGGGGTCTGCTAGGAAACAACCTCACTCCCAGGGAAATGGTTGTTATTGCACTTGCTGAAGATGATGTTTATATTTTGATTATGCCATCCAATTTGTCTTCCAAATCTGCTAGCTTGTAAGCATTTTCTTGTTGAGCATTGTTGTTGTTTATGAGGATGTGCCCTAGAAGAAATTTTATATTCCAATAAATTGGTTCCATGTATGTAGCCTGAAAATATCGAGCGAGTGGGGGTACCTAGATTAGGGTCTAGTCCCTAGTCTCAGCTTGAACATGGTGGTCAGGAGTATAATGATGTTCTCAATAACTTCTATTCTTTCAATTTCTTAGCAGACAATCTTAGGGATGTACTGCTCGTAACGAGCCATGGATTCTCTTTCTTGCACCCATGATTTCAATTGAGAGATTGACGCCATATGGTTGGCAGTCAGAGAGGAAATAAAGAGATGACCCTTGCCCCTTCTTCTACGAGAAACCATATGTCTTCCACAAGTCATAGTAATATAGGGAAGTCTGGAGATTCAGGTTTCACAACAAGGGGAATGAATGGGGATGGGAAAGATATTAGTTTTGGAATTTGGAGAGTCAAGACCGTGCAAGCAGAGGTGGAGGAGTGGGAGAGAGGCTAGCAGGGGAGGAATTGACGAGAGAGCATAGGTTGTGAGGAATTTATGTGAGTGTAGAAGCAATGGGAATTGATGCGAGAGCGAAGGCTATTGGGATTTTCTGTGGGGAGGGAAATTGAGAGGATTAAGTGTGAGCTGATAGGGGCGAGTTACAAATAATTAAGGATGGCTAGAAGGGCAATTGAAATTGAAATATTTACAAAATTTATACCAATCCATAAACCAAAGAAGTCAAATATGGCCCAACCAAACATAAGTCTATGTGTATGAAACATAATTAGATTGAGAATAGGCTTACCTGGGATGCCAAGAAACTTATTACAAAGTTGGCAACCAAAATAGTTACGTGCATTGAACGAAATTCCCAAATAGCTCTGCATGATCTTGATATAGGTACAGGGGACTCTTAGTTCACTCAAATTTTCTAATACCAAGGGTTTTCTTATAGCCAATGGTTGAAGTGCACCTATAATTATATAAGAATGCAACACACTACTTAGAAATGATGTTTGAATTGCGTAGTGTGCCAATGATCTTGCAACGAAGGACTCCCATGGTTGCCACTTCCCAGGAGGATTGAGCTAAAGTGTTCTGGCTATGAGTAGGGGCCATCATTATGGTATAAACATTTGATGCCCCCACCATCCACCATGAAACTGTCCTATGTGGCTTGGTACCTACATGGTACTTTGCATAATGTCGGAGCTTGGATTTTGTATTTGAGCGAGCCTTTGAGGTGACCAACGTGTTAACTGCTAGCAAGATAGCTTGCATGTCGTAGTACCTATTTTTATGAACGATCATGATGTTAGAACATGAAGGGAAGGCTCATGTTAGTGCAACCTCTGTTGGGTGTATTTAAAAATAAATAAAATTATAATTGTCATAATATTAGTGAAAATGTCAAAAGTAGGTAATGTAATTATTAAAATCATCAAATTTGATGAGTTGTTATATTTTTAGATTCCAACTTTGATTGTGAAGGAGGAAGATTGTGTGATCTAAGTGGTTGTTTGGGATTATCTTAGAAATGATCTTGATATTGATAATTTATTTATTTATTTTGATTTTCCAATACATGATTTGAGGTCTTTTAATTTGATTCTTTCAAGATTTGATACTTTAGAAAGAACATTGAAGCTTGGCTATAAATTATATTTCCAACAAGTCAAAGAACACAAAATAGAGTAACAAAGTTATAAAACATGATCTCAATAAGGTTCCCCTTTTCCCCTACATATCAACATACACATGCATCCCTAACTTCAAGTAGCATTAGGATACTTGCATCTTAGGAGTTTTGGTATTATGATAAAATATAATATTGAATTCTTGTTACATGCTTTATATGAATGAGTGCAATAACCACATCTCTTCTTAAAGATACTTACAACCTTTTTAGTTATGGTATATATACATCATTTCTCATCATTATATGAGTTCATAGAATTTGGGTTTCACTATAATTTATATTGTCTTTTTCAAGTTAATATTATATTTCATTTCATTCTCAACGTAGTTCATGTTAGTATATATAATTGTTAATAAAGTTAAAGGATATAAGAAACTTCCTATTGAGAAAGAGTTTAATTCAGAACCAAGGGTGGTATTAGGTTTCATGTAAAGGACAAAGATTGGATGACACTAGAAAGTAGGGAAAATTTTAAGGGTTAAATTTAATAATAGGCTAATTTTACATTATTATTTTTCTCAATTCCCCATTTTTAAAAACAATTTTTTTACCCAAACTCTATAGGATAGACTTATTTTACTTTAAAAATCACAAAAAATCCCGAAAACTATTTAAAATCCTTAATGTTTTAAATCTTTACAAAAATATTGTTAAAGGTGTTATGCCTAGCATCTTAAGAATTAGCAATATTCACTAA
>APFE031269148.1:58940-76290 GCA_000404065.3 Pinus taeda
TAACCACACATCCTTATAGATGATTCCCTTTGAAGTATTATACGGGCATAAGTGCAAGATAAATTTGAGTTGGACTGGCCCAGAGGACAAACTAATGTTGGGACCAGATATGTTGGAGGATTTGGAGAAGATGGTGAAAAGTATACGAAGTAATTTAAAAGCTTCTCAGGACTGGAAAAAGAACTTTGTTGATCGGAAAAGGAGCTTCCAAGAATTTCAAGTGGGAGAACATGTTTACATATGGGTATGAGCCAAGAAAAGCACTTTGCAGTGGACCGGATGTGCTAAATTAGAACCCCGATTCTGCGGGCCTTTTTAGATTTTAGCTCGAATCGGACCAGTGGCATACCAGTTTGCTTTAGCCAGCCATATTCGTGTGTACAATGTCTTTCATGTTTCTTTACTTAAGAAATCCATTTATGGTGCTAATCACATAATAAACTGGCAGGAATCTATTTTGATTTCATTCTTTGACTAAAGTTTTTCTTTTTTTATATATTGACATTCAAGTCGAACCGGAAGGAGAGTTCCTAGTAGAGCCAATGGGTATACTCGATTGGAGAGAAGTAATGCTATGGAGACGAGTTATCACCCAAGTTAAAATTTAGTGGCAGCACTTTGGGCCTGAAGAAGCCACCTGGGAAGATGAAAGGACCATGAGGGAGGTTTATCCACAGTTATTTCTCGTAGAGGAACATCAAGACGATGTTCAATCTTGGTGGGGAGATGTGGTGTCCCCCATAAATGTGAATATTTATTTACTGCATTTTAAACAAATTGAAACTGATTTAAGTTTATATAAATAGAAATTCAATTTTAATTGTTAAAAGAAAATGGAGTGCCAGAACTTTGGCAAGTAATAATTTGATTTAATTAAATAAGAATGTATTTGTCAAAAGTGTGACATATGTATTTCTCAAGAAACAGTTAGGTTGGGAAGTTACCCAACCCTAACTACACCTATGGAAGATATATCCCAAAAGATCAAGAGGATGAGGGCATCTGCGATCTGGGAGAAGGGAGGAGGAAGTTGAGGAACACCTTACAAAGGAAGATTTAAACTGTGTTGGAAGGAAAGGCAGTGAAGCGGTAGTTAAGTCTTGTCATGACAAGATATCTACTCCTGTTCAAGACTGAAATTCTTGAAGGGAAACCCAAGAACGGGTAGCTCGGGGGGAGACAGAGGGCGCCATAGCGCGAGTCTCAAGGTTGGGAGGCAAGTTAAGATTAAAAGTTTATATTCGGTTCAGCTAGCCAGATAAGTACAATTTGGAAAACCCTTATTAACTGTTAGCAGATTATTCTGTCATTAATGTTAGACTGGGTATGCTCATCTTTTAATCTAGATAAGTAAGTGGTTATTATCTACATATTTCAGTAATTTTGTGCATGATTATGTTGGTTAGATATAGATGAAAACTCTAACTGATAATAAACGGTAATGAGTAAGCCTGTTATAAATAAAATAAAGCTTAGAACTAAGTAAATGAATCAGAACTAATTAAACAAGTAAAGAAGAAATTACAACTAAGTAATATCATAAATCTCAACAACGATTCGAGCAACAAGAGAACTCAAAACATAGAACCTGTGCATAGACTCATGTAGAATAACATCATTTTACAATATCCACAGAAGAAGTAGGTAAATGGTCTCGGCCTATTCGACTTCAGAAAACCCAATAACGAGTATAGGAGGAAAAGGCTTAGCCCTGTTTTAGATCAAGAAAAGTCCCAAACTGGGGAAATCAATAAACGGTTACGAAATTTATCATTATAGTAGAAAAGTGCATGGTAACAGCAAGAACCTCAACTATATGACTACATAGCTACTGATACCAATGGAAAGAGAAAACTTAAATCTCGGTCTATCTTAACCAAAAAAACAAGTAGAAAGACAGAGATCTTTTACCACAAATACATTGGGAAAATTTATATAATTTTACAGTGTAATTATCTGAGAAAAGCTCTGCGGAACCTCTGCAAGGATTCTATTAAATAACCAGTAGATACAGTGACAAAAATTGGAAGTCCTTTCCTAGATAGGGATGAAATTATACATTTTTATACATAGCCAAGACCTTAGGCCGATGTAAACAAAAATATGCAAGCAATTTAGAGAAACCATAGGCCATGAGTCAAAATTAAATAAATACACAGGACCAAAAGATTGGCGGAAAACAAATTCGTCTCTCTCAGATTAAGAATCCTGTTCGCATACTTGTTGAAATGAGTAAGAAGGATTTGGAGAGTCAATACTCGAAGCTAAGCCATCAGGTCCTGAACTTGAAACCCCTGTCAACACAATTGATTAGGAAAGCTATCTTCTGGAAGGAGAAAAACAATTTACATGAGAAATGAAAACAATTGCTCGAAGAAAACTTACCTGGACTGATGAAGAGCTCCTCAAGCATCCCTTTGACAGTACAATTAACCATTATAGAGAGTTGTGGGCAAGAAAAGGCGTTCAGAATAATGGAGGGGCCTCAACAAAACATTTCTGCACACAGGTTAAAAGAAGACAAGGACAAGAGCTTACTCACAGAGAAAACCTCGATTCGAGAGCTGGAGCCGAACCTACAACCAGGAAAATGCAACAAGAAAACCCTTTCCGAGCCCAGCTAGTGCATAAAGTCGCATGCATCAACCACCACCGTCCGATGCGCAACAACAAGGAGAGCCCTTGATGTGGCACAATGAACCATGCAACAAGGAGCCAACTGTCCACCACAAAGAAGTATCTAGAGGGAGCAACTCCTTTCCCCTAGGCAAACAGTCATCCTCCATTTAAGTCCACCTTAAACAAATGGTACCAGCGCGTAGCCGACCATAACCCAATTAAATATATGATAAATGCAATCGACTGTAACATAGGAAGCCTTATAAAGGGATTAGGGGAATGAACAAATGACACCGTCAAATTTGTAATGATTATAGAACTTTAATAAATTGCCTTGTAACCTGATAATATTTGTATGTACTATGAATATAATTCTACATGCATAGAGATTTTATGAATTAAACTATATTACAATAATTCATTAATCATAGTTTTGATAATAAATTGTTGATTATATTATATAAAATTTTTTACATTAATTTATGACAAAATTCCAAATGGTTTTATATTTCCTCTTCTGTAAATTAAAATAAATTCAAATCATATAATTTATGGAAAATTTTCAATCAAAAACTATATCTTTAAAACCAATAATTAAGTAATAATTTTAAAAATCTAATATTAATTCATTACTTAAAACATTTTACCATTATATATTTTAATCTCTATAATATAAACATAAAATCCAATATATAATTAAAAATAATAATTATATAATATTATAATAAAATAATTACAACTAACATAAACCAATAATAAATTGATTATTATATTACAAAATAATAAATATATTATCCAAATCTTATATTTTTTTTCCAACTTCCTCTAATAATAACTAAATGTTATATTTTATTAAAATAATTAATAATAATAATTACAGTAAATAAACAAATAATAATTTTTTTTTCATGTTTGCAATAAAAGAAATTACAATGGTAATAAATATGTCATTCCAGCCATGTGTTTTTTTTGTGCAACCTTCTTCTCTGTAAATGTCATTCCAACCATACTTATTTGTTCAACCTTCTTCTCTATTTTTCGTCATGTGACACACAATAACGTGGATGTCATTCCAGCAATGCCTATTTGTTTCAACCTTATTTCATTTTTCTCATGTGACACCGAATAAAGTGGGAAAATGTTGATTATATTTATGTGAAAATAATTTAGTATATTTATATTTTTTTATTATTTTAAATTTAATTTAAATTTTAAATTTTAAAATTAAAATAAAAATTTTTATAAAGAGAATTTAACGAAAAGTAAAATTATATGAAATAAATGTCATTTAAAATGGTTTATTTTAGTTTGTGAAAAGTATGTTTTATTCTTACCTAATGTATTTGAGTTTTAAGTTATTGATTTTTTTTTTGAAATATGAGTTATTAGTTAATTAAAAGTAATTGGTATAATATATATGTCTATTTTGAAATAAGGTATTTATAATCTTAATTAGTGTTTATTTTGAAATGGCATTGTTTATAAGTGAGATTTTTTGAAAAGTTTTCTGGTTTATTTTCTGATCTAATTTGTCTATAATCTAGTAGGGATTCATTGAAATCACAAGTTTGACTGGTGAACCCTTTACAATCGAAGTGGCCCGGGGTTTTTGAGGGTGTTGAATCTATATATGCAATCAAAAAACCAATTTAAACAACACAAATCAAGATTTGACCACAATTTTTTTTGTCCGATTCTAGCCATAAATTTGCCACAAACTCCAAGAGGTCTCACTTATAGACAACTCAAAATGAAAAAGGGCTTTTATAATTTTATTTAATTATGCCAATACAGGTGCCTTTTGAAATAGGGCTTCTAGAATTTTTATTAGGTAGATGGTGGGGATTCAACTTCCACATAATTTTCTAGAACATTTTTAGTAGTAGTCACAAATTAAAGGTTGAGATTTATCTCAAAAATAGTTGTGTCATTTTTACTTTTTTAATTTAATTGACTAATTAAAAAAAGGTCATATAAACAAGCGTTATATGAAAGGTTTGATGGATTTTTGAACCTGTGGTATTGATAAACCATGATATTGTTATTTATATATTAAAAGGTTTGATGGATTTTTGAACCTGTGGTATTGATAAACCATGATATTGTTATTTATATATTAAAAATCTCCATTATCGAGTAGGAGTGAATCTCCATAATTAAATATATGTTATATGTTATATATATATATATATATATAATTTTATTTTTACTATTTTAATAATTATATCTTAGTCCAAAACCAATAATAATGTCAATTTAATAATATTAAAAAAAAAACCCCTGGTCATTATCAATAAATAACTTTTCAGCGATAAAAAACATATCATAAAACTTGCAGGCTAACTCATCAATAAACATATCTCTAACAAAATTATATACATTTTAAACATCTAATTTTAATTTTATCCATAAAATTAAATATTACCTTTTAATCATAATTTAACCTCGTCTCCACAATATATATATATATATATATATATAATATATATATATATATATATATATATATATATTAAATAATATTATTTTAATCTAAAAACAAATATAATACTACATCATCCATTTATATGAATTTATGGTAAGACCTTTTTACAGGGAAGAATCAAATAAAGAATTGAGATAAAATACCTACATCATTAGTTTGGCATTATTCACAGACTTTTTGTAAATGTATTTTATATGTAACATTGCAATATTGCAACTTATATAAAATTAAATAAAAATAGCTATATAAAATGGTAAACATCTATTATGTATATAATATTGTATTATCTAATTGTAGCTCAAATTAAATTAAATATAAATATTACATTTTTCGATTAATTAAAATGGGATCATTTATGAAGAGTTTGGTTTTATTTAAACAAAAGACCTTCCATTACATAAATATGGTATTACAATTAATATAATATTAAATATAAATATTGCTTTATCATTTATTTAAAATAATATATTTATGACATCAAAGTAGCATTCACGTGGTTAGTAATTTTTAATAAAAAATAATTAAAATAAGATATAAAATATGATTGGGCAAGTTTTTATATTATGAAGCATCTTGTGTTATGACTATATTTTTTAAAATAATATATATATATATATATATTTTAATGTAAAAGTTGTTTTCATAAGGTTGGATGTTGTGTTCATTAGGCATTTGTTACGATTCTTATTAATAGAATTGGTAAGGAGTTAAATGAATGAGTGGGTTAGTTCCTATAAATTATCTCGTAAAGTCAAGTTGCATTCATATGCTTTGTATCTTTATTTGTTTAGAATATAGACTTTCTTGATCCATTGGATTTTGTTTTTTTGTCACACCAAATATCTTATGGAATCAATCTTCCTACCGGTTGGTTCCTTTGAATTGAAATTTCAACTTTATTAACTTCAACATCGAGCATCGTCAATTTAATTGTTTGGAAAAACTATTATGCTGAAAAAAATGACATAAGTTTTTTCATTTCAATTTTTTTTTTTTTTTAATTAATGGGTAAATGGTTTTTTAAACGGTAATTTGTTTATTATATATATTTATTTTTTAATAATTTTTGTATTATGATTGTAAAAATTATATGATTAATAGTTTTTTGTTTTTTGGTTTGTCAAGTGGGAAATCAAATTAAAGCGTTAGCTTCAAAAATTTGAGGTTATATATACTTTTTATGACTATAGTGTTTGTTAAACAAAAATGATAATAAATAGATTGTCTAAACCTGTTACAAGAGATGAAAATGAAAAAAAATTGAGATTGCATAGCAGCTATTGTCTTGAGTTGTCTGGCTTGGGGTCTGCTAGGAAACAACCTCACTCCCAGGGAAATGGTTGTTATTGCACTTGCTGAAGATGATGTTTATATTTTGATTATGCCATCCAATTTGTCTTCCAAATCTGCTAGCTTGTAAGCATTTTCTTGTTGAGCATTGTTGTTGTTTATGAGGATGTGCCCTAGAAGAAATTTTATATTCCAATAAATTGGTTCCATGTATGTAGCCTGAAAATATCGAGCGAGTGGGGGTACCTAGATTAGGGTCTAGTCCCTAGTCTCAGCTTGAACATGGTGGTCAGGAGTATAATGATGTTCTCAATAACTTCTATTCTTTCAATTTCTTAGCAGACAATCTTAGGGATGTACTGCTCGTAACGAGCCATGGATTCTCTTTCTTGCACCCATGATTTCAATTGAGAGATTGACGCCATATGGTTGGCAGTCAGAGAGGAAATAAAGAGATGACCCTTGCCCCTTCTTCTACGAGAAACCATATGTCTTCCACAAGTCATAGTAATATAGGGAAGTCTGGAGATTCAGGTTTCACAACAAGGGGAATGAATGGGGATGGGAAAGATATTAGTTTTGGAATTTGGAGAGTCAAGACCGTGCAAGCAGAGGTGGAGGAGTGGGAGAGAGGCTAGCAGGGGAGGAATTGACGAGAGAGCATAGGTTGTGAGGAATTTATGTGAGTGTAGAAGCAATGGGAATTGATGCGAGAGCGAAGGCTATTGGGATTTTCTGTGGGGAGGGAAATTGAGAGGATTAAGTGTGAGCTGATAGGGGCGAGTTACAAATAATTAAGGATGGCTAGAAGGGCAATTGAAATTGAAATATTTACAAAATTTATACCAATCCATAAACCAAAGAAGTCAAATATGGCCCAACCAAACATAAGTCTATGTGTATGAAACATAATTAGATTGAGAATAGGCTTACCTGGGATGCCAAGAAACTTATTACAAAGTTGGCAACCAAAATAGTTACGTGCATTGAACGAAATTCCCAAATAGCTCTGCATGATCTTGATATAGGTACAGGGGACTCTTAGTTCACTCAAATTTTCTAATACCAAGGGTTTTCTTATAGCCAATGGTTGAAGTGCACCTATAATTATATAAGAATGCAACACACTACTTAGAAATGATGTTTGAATTGCGTAGTGTGCCAATGATCTTGCAACGAAGGACTCCCATGGTTGCCACTTCCCAGGAGGATTGAGCTAAAGTGTTCTGGCTATGAGTAGGGGCCATCATTATGGTATAAACATTTGATGCCCCCACCATCCACCATGAAACTGTCCTATGTGGCTTGGTACCTACATGGTACTTTGCATAATGTCGGAGCTTGGATTTTGTATTTGAGCGAGCCTTTGAGGTGACCAACGTGTTAACTGCTAGCAAGATAGCTTGCATGTCGTAGTACCTATTTTTATGAACGATCATGATGTTAGAACATGAAGGGAAGGCTCATGTTAGTGCAACCTCTGTTGGGTGTATTTAAAAATAAATAAAATTATAATTGTCATAATATTAGTGAAAATGTCAAAAGTAGGTAATGTAATTATTAAAATCATCAAATTTGATGAGTTGTTATATTTTTAGATTCCAACTTTGATTGTGAAGGAGGAAGATTGTGTGATCTAAGTGGTTGTTTGGGATTATCTTAGAAATGATCTTGATATTGATAATTTATTTATTTATTTTGATTTTCCAATACATGATTTGAGGTCTTTTAATTTGATTCTTTCAAGATTTGATACTTTAGAAAGAACATTGAAGCTTGGCTATAAATTATATTTCCAACAAGTCAAAGAACACAAAATAGAGTAACAAAGTTATAAAACATGATCTCAATAAGGTTCCCCTTTTCCCCTACATATCAACATACACATGCATCCCTAACTTCAAGTAGCATTAGGATACTTGCATCTTAGGAGTTTTGGTATTATGATAAAATATAATATTGAATTCTTGTTACATGCTTTATATGAATGAGTGCAATAACCACATCTCTTCTTAAAGATACTTACAACCTTTTTAGTTATGGTATATATACATCATTTCTCATCATTATATGAGTTCATAGAATTTGGGTTTCACTATAATTTATATTGTCTTTTTCAAGTTAATATTATATTTCATTTCATTCTCAACGTAGTTCATGTTAGTATATATAATTGTTAATAAAGTTAAAGGATATAAGAAACTTCCTATTGAGAAAGAGTTTAATTCAGAACCAAGGGTGGTATTAGGTTTCATGTAAAGGACAAAGATTGGATGACACTAGAAAGTAGGGAAAATTTTAAGGGTTAAATTTAATAATAGGCTAATTTTACATTATTATTTTTCTCAATTCCCCATTTTTAAAAACAATTTTTTTACCCAAACTCTATAGGATAGACTTATTTTACTTTAAAAATCACAAAAAATCCCGAAAACTATTTAAAATCCTTAATGTTTTAAATCTTTACAAAAATATTGTTAAAGGTGTTATGCCTAGCATCTTAAGAATTAGCAATATTCACTAAGGTTTTTTCACTTAAGATAATTATAGATTCTTCAAAATTTTCCTTGCTAGGAAACATATGGCCCCAAGGTGAGATGTTATTAAAAAGCATATGAACTCATTAAAAGTACCCATGGTGGTGACCACAAGGAACACTAGATTTCTTGTGGATATTATCTAAAGCTAAAATCGACTTTTGGTTCTAAACTAAGACCTCAAACTACTTTTAATTGGGTAAGAACTTTTCTTACTAAAAAATAAAGAAATATGTTAATAACTCAAGATTTAGAAAGATCTTGCAAGAATGACACTCTGTCATCTTATAGACCATTAATTAATTATTTTAAGTAGCATAATTTTTCTTGAATAATAATAATAAATCAACCTTCATTCATAGTTAAAAACCAATAATAACTATCATCCCCACACATTAACAATTAAACTATAAAAAAATTTACACCTTCCAACCTGATAGTTAGAAAATAGACCCATACAAAATTCCAATAATGTTTAAAGGGAAGGGAGAGTGGGTAGGGTATCAATCCTTCCCTACACTCTCATATTATATCATATTCGTTAATGAGACGTGTTTTTAGCTATTATCATCTCTTGGACTATATTCGATTTTATCACATGGAATCTCTAGCAAAGTCCTCGAGCACCAAACATTGATAGAAGCTTTTGTCCATAAGATAGAACCTTCCATTAATTTTAAATAATTAAGACACAATGAAAGCTCATGAAATTGAAATGGCATTCCATGAAGGGCCATCGTAGAATATTAGGCCAAAGTATTCATCATTTCCCTCAAGGAACAGTTGATACAACCACAATTGACTAGATAATTGCATGCACTTTTAATGATATACACGGTTTGAATAATGAAAAACATGTACTGTTGGCCTATTTCTGCATTATTTATTTTTCTAAAGTTAATCATTTTGCATTCACTTAAATAAGGTTATTGGTTGTTGATTATGCACCATATGGCTACACTTTGCTTTCACACACCAAACAAAAATTAAGAGTGAATGTACCAAATATATATATATATATATATGTATATTATATTATAATATTAATTTTTATAAAGTGGGTTTAATGTCTTTATCATGTACAAAATAAAAAGAAAACAATAAGCTCCATATAAACATATGGTATTGAATGTTCTGGTGCCTAATTTGTATATTAGTGGTGAAGAAGAGGTGGGAGCTATGTCACTGTGATAAGATAGAGGGTGTGGTAGGGTTTAGGTGTTCTGCAAGCTAAGATTTACAAGGCTGCCTTTAGTTGAGAGGAGAGATGGCATACATGGATAGTCAGAAAGACATGTGGTTTCCTGTTGTTGCTTGACACATTTCATAATGATTGCACGACATAGAGGGGGTATAAGGGGGTTTTTCAAAGCAGCAAGGGAAGGTAGGTAGGAAACCTTGATTTTGACACATTGATACACATAGTTTTTAATTTGAAACCAGGAATTCATTAATAAAAGCCTTTGGCATATTCTGCTGTGGTAAGTTCAAACATCACACTGATCAAGGTACGGTACATGTCATTCTTTTTTTCTAAGTTGGTAAATTTAATTAATTATTTAGGGTAACATCACACTATGACTGCAATACAACAACTCACTTCATTGAGAAACTCTAATTCCTCATAGAGATGAGGAACTTTGATTTGTACATAATTCTGTACAGTCACAAGAATAAATTTAAATATTAATTCAACCATATTCTTGTTGTCGGTGATGTGACCCTAAATCTAAGAGCTTTCCTACCCATTTTCTGCTCATTATCTTTTCCTCCCTCGCACATAATAATAATGTTTACTAAATGAGAAAATACGTGTATAGTCAACCATAATGACTCACATCATTTTTTTACATGTGGGTTGGGTTGGGTTGGGTTGGGTTGGGTTCCCTAATAATCTATTCATTTGATGAACACAATCATATGCAAATGAGTTGACCATGTATTTGACTTGTAGTTCTATGAACCCCAAAACTAATGAAATATATTCATTAAGCATTACTTGTATGGGCTAAGGCTATGCAAGCCCCCAATTGAGTATGAGTTAAGTTTGGGTTTATTTTATTTTAAATTTTCGGTAAAGAAATGCTAAAAATCAAACATTTTTAAAAGTTTTCTTAAACAATATTTTAATAATAAGATATGAAAAGTGTTTAATACGTGTCGTAGAAGTTTTTTTTTTATACAATTTAATATAATAAGGGGTTTGGTTTTTGATGTGTTATTTAAATTCAATATGTAATTTATAATAAATAATAATTATTTATATTATATATAATAAATGATAAAAAATCAATAGTTTTAATAAAAAATTCCAATAGAAAAAGTTGAAATTTATTTTTAATTTTTTTCTTTAAAATGTTTAAGGGGATGAATTTATTTTGATTATAAAACTTGTTTTGAATAATCAAAAGTTGTTAACATTTGTTGTTTCAGTTTTAATTAAAATGTATGAAATTTTTTTAAATTTTGTAGTAGAAGCTTTTTACATTATAATATAATAAAGATGTTTTATATATATATAGATATAGATTAGAGGGATTTATAATTGGGCCAGTCTAGAACTCATGTGACATGGGGTTGATTTCGACAACTAACACTATATCTCTAGGTGAACCATACCACTCTTGGCACGTGACCATAGGTAAACTCAAGGGATTTGAACTTGAAATCTCATGGTACATAACAGTTCATTTTCATAGTGATTGCTAATTGTGCTTCCCCTGGGGCTAATCTTTCATTATATATTATTTAAAAGTGGTACATCAATATTCATAGGCACAAAGCCATACAACAATAATTACTAAGGCATTATAGTTCATCATGTCACTAGTGGAGATTGGAATATGGGTAGGGAAAACAACAACCATTCTACCCAACCACCAGATATATAAAAAGATAGATATGATGATGATTATTATTATTATTGTTTATTCAAATTACAATGTTTATTAAACCTTAAAAAAACTAAGAAATTATTTAGATTTATTTAGAATCTTATTTTTATGCTCAAAAAGCATTATGAAAAGTGTTCCAAGATCCACACAGTTCTTATGACTTAGTAGGTTACGAAGGTTGGTATTGTGATAGATATTTTGAATATGTGAACTAATTTAAGTATATGCAAGGCAATATAGGAGAAAGTGATTCTCATTTTCAACCCTCTTAGTATCACAAAGATAACATATTTTTGCATCCCACAATGTAAGATAGATATGATAATTGAGGATGATGATGATGAGTAATGTTTATTTAGATTAAAATTGGTTTATTAGACCTTAAGAAAGCGAAGAGATCACTTAGATTCCTTTAAAATCTTATTTTGTGCTAAAAAAGCATTAAGAAAAGTGTTCTAAGATCACCATGCTTATGGTGACTTAGCATGTTAGGAAGGTCGGTATTGTGATGAATATTTTGAAATTGAAAACTAATTTGAGTATATGCAAGGCAATCTAGGAGAAAGTTCTCTTCATATTCAACACTCTTAGTATCACACTGATAACATATTCTCCCATCCCACAGCGTTTTGGGAATTGTCTAATGCCCAACTTCGCTATGTAGGTCATGGAAGTAGGTTCAAATTTTAGCAACGTTGTTTCTCTTCTTTCGCTAATTAGAACTGAGAGATACTTTTGATCTTCTAAATTAGAGTTGATCATTTCCTTGTAGTACCTTAGCTTCTTTTATCTTCTATTTCTTCATTGCACCATAGATTCTCTTTAAATTTAGAAGTAATAATATTTTTAATGTATCGATATTTTCTAAAATCACATCTTCTTGTATTGTCTAATGATTTAGCCAAGACGTGGCATCTTCATTCCATACTTGCTTGACACACTAATGGTTTTGGCTAAAGTTTGAAGCAATTTTTGGGAGCCTCTTATTGTCCACATTGTTTATCTTGTTCTTGCACGTTAGTTACCTAATCATGGTCATGCACTCAATGGGACTAAGGCTTGCTTCGATAAGGAGGATAGTATAAGTTGTATTGTCATTAATTTTGAGATTATAAGTTATAAAATTCTTTTGGATCTGCTCTATCTTTTTGCAAGAATTTCTATAGAAACCACATCCATAAGCTTCACTTTTGTATAAGACAATAAGAGTGATAAGAATATCAAAGAGGAGATACATCTAAAGGTTTGCTAAGTTGAACTTGTTTTCAAGTCCATAGTAAGCCTTCTACCCTCCACTTATCATTTTATCAACACAATCATTTTAATTGAGATTTTGATGAATATCAATTCCATGGTATTTTTATGAAGTACTTTCTCCAAGCTATTGTCATCATAGGCAAAAGTGTCATAGGTAACCTTTGTGGATTTGATTATCACGATCTTTGTTTTGTCAATATTCAAAATCATATCCATATTAAGACAAGATTTCTCGAGGATTCTTAGTTGCATACTATGGCCATACTGATTCTTTTCCATAAGAACAATATCATCAACATAAATAAGAAGGATGATGACTATACCAACAAGAGTCAATCCAACACAACTAACATCTTCCAACAAAATATTCTAACTTATCAATGTATATGTTGCATGTGTTAGGGGATAGGGGACAACCTTGCTTGAATCCTATGTTACAATTAATTTCTTCCGACTAACCCTTAGTATTCCTAAAGTTGGAAATAACACTCTCATAAAGCTTTACGTCAACAACTTTCCGGTTGAAAGAAACTTTTAACTCTTCGAACACATTCCAAATTTTGATCCTTATTATAATCTCAGAATATTTTCTCAAATCAATGAAACAAGAAAGGAGAATATTTTTAGTATTGTGACACTTCTCCAAAATGAGTTGAAGTAGGACAAGATGGTCCATAATTGAATGATAACCTCTAAATTTAGCTTAACCTTTGGCTATTTTTCCATAGTTTTCAAGCTATATGTTGATCATTTTTATAACATAGCTAACATGGGGCTAATTATAACGGTCCTATAATTAGAGGGATTAACTTCATCCTCACTTTTAAAGATAAAAACAATGAGGCTTTGAGTCCATGGTTCAAGGAAGCCCTGTTTGGCTGCTAAATTGAAGAGCTTATGTATGTGAGGGGTAAGGATAAACACTCCAATTTTTAAGATCTCAACTTGGTAGCCTTTGACATCCTTAGCTTTCCTTTTTGCAAGTCACTTAACCCCAAACTTTATGTCTTCTATAGAAAACACTTCATCCTCTATAGAAACATTTGGAATGTTGTCCACAAAAATAGGGGACTCATAAAGATTTTTGAGGTAGGAGCTCCAACCTTTCAGGGGAATCATATTAGTTTATTTAATGAGTCAAAATTACCTCCAAAATCTCTTAAGATCTAGCTTTGACAAGTGTCTAAATTTCTCTTTCCTTCTATTTATGTAGTTCCTTATTTTTCCTATTGAATATGGATTTGTACATTTTTATCTTATTTGATTTTAAGGACTCATTAAGGGCACCCTTAATGGTGTTCATAGTGATTTTACACTTATTATCATACCAAGGGTTAGTCGTCCTATTATTCTTTTTACATAACATCTCAATAGATAATTTATTAATCGAAATAGAAAAAGTTATAAAATTAGAAAAAAGGCCTTCATTATTATTCTTATATGATAGAAGATTTAATTCAATATTTATGTATAAATATTATTACAATATAAATATAATATAGTGACAATAAGGCCATGAGGTGTAGACCAATTGGTTTGTGTGGGGTTTAACCCTACCAGGTCATAGGTTTAAATCTCATGGGGATGGGTTGAGGATGAGAGCCACCTTTGAGGGAATTAAACTATCCCAAAGGGTGTCCAAGTTTGACCAAGATTTTACAAAATCCCCGTGATAGCATCTCAATGGTGGGGATATCATTTTTCCATCCAACATTAGGGCTGGCTAGCTTCACACAATCCTGGCTATAACCTCTCACTAGTGGGCATATCGTTCTTCCATCCAACATTATGGCTAGATCTTATCTAAGCTTATCCTGGTTCGAAAAATAAAATAAAATAATTTAATGACGACAATCAACATTATATTTTTATATATCTATACAAATTATCTATATGGACATCTATCGAACGTGCATACAAATTGCATCTTGTTTCAGTGAAATATGTTTTGTGGTGGATAGAAGGATTGAAAGACATATACCGTATCTCATTCATATTTGGTATAGGTTCCTAGTGGGCTTCTTTGATGGGGCGACATGCAATGGTAACTATGGGAGTGGAGCATATATACTCATAAAGCTGAGAACTTACTATCACTTTTCCTGGAACAGTGGGGTAGGCACAATACTCTTGCAATGACAATTGCACTTTGGGGGGTACTCTTTTTGTGTAAAGTGGCTCCACAATGAGTCTTTGATGGTGTTTGGATACTCAA
This sequence comes from Pinus taeda, assembly GCA_000404065.3. Taxonomy (NCBI): domain Eukaryota; kingdom Viridiplantae; phylum Streptophyta; class Pinopsida; order Pinales; family Pinaceae; genus Pinus; species Pinus taeda. The sequence continues at coordinate 74,238 of APFE031269148.1, forward strand.
AAGTGGTTTTGGATCGGGTACAAATGCAGTCTTCATTCGTGCCACATAAGCTCATAAATTGGATGAAAATAATCAATTTGATTATGGTATAGTTCAATGACTTACTTTTTTCACATCTATAGGGAGCAGAACATAATTGCTGATGCATTATCAAAGGAAGGCCTCAACAAACCACCTAGGGAGATTTTTTTCTATGCCTTTTGTAATGATACATTACATAGCTTGGGGCATTTCCATTTGGCATAGACTCTTTAGATCACTTGGAATCAACTACATATTTTCTTGTATTATTTTTGGTGCTTTTTGTGATGGTGTGTGCATATTATGTAAATCTGGATAGACTATATAACCGGACAAAATCCATTAGATAGTTTCGATTTACTTTACAATGTATTTATGGACAATATTTAGATCAATATAATTCCTAGGTTATATAACTGGATGTGATATCTATAATAGGGGTTTGATTGGTAGATCTAATATGGGGAATATATCTGACTTAGATGCTATATATATTATATGTAAATATCCATTTTAATAGAAATATGTTGGTTTTTTTTTACTGAAATAAATAAATAAATTTTGAGCTCAAGACTCTATTAAATTAAATAAGTACTATTTTTAATTTTAATATGGAATAACCATGGGAAAATTAACTTTGTATTTAGTTATATATTAGTTTTAAACAAATTTAAATTTCTAAAATGTAATTAATAGTCGCTTTTTAATTTAGAAAATAAAAATAAAGTATCAAACAATATAACAATAAATATAGTAATAAAAACAAAGTATTATAATGTTAAAACTTTTATGTATATATAGTTAGAATGGTGACAACTTATTTATAAAAAGAGAGATTGATTTTGAAAATGTAAGTTACACCACCTTTCTAGATCAAAACTTTCACATACAAATTTTACTTCTAAATGTAAAACTTTGTTTAAAGAAATGAGATTTTCAATATTTATTTCCATTAAGTTCAATTAAAAAAATATTATTTACACTTTTTAAATAATAATAAAACAACCATATATATATATATATGATAATTCATCACTATTTTTCAAAAAAAAAATTGTAACCAAGTCAAATAATTTATTAATAATTATAAAAGAATACTTCAATCTATCAAATACTTCTCATCCTAATTTTTTATAGTTAATATATTTTTTCAAAACCATTTAATTTTTAAATTTTAAATTTTAATTAATTAATTAATTATTTTTTTAAATAAAAAAAAAAACCGAACTCTTTATAGTTTACATCTCGAAAATATAAAACCTACTTGGTTTTTATAACCACATGAGTTGAATTTCCAATGAAAAAACCTATGTGGAAACAAATCCACTCTCTTCCAAGTATGGTATACTTTGGGCTAACCTGCTATTCCTCTAACATCCTTAGTGGTTAGCACATGCTTTTCACATGAGACCAAGCACAAACTTTATTATACGAGCGTGAAGATTAGATTCTCGTGATTAATAAAAATAATCACATAAAAAGCCAAACACAAACTTTATTATTATATGATAACTAGGATAAGATTCTCTAATGAATGAAAAATTAAGCACTACATATACATATTCATATTCCAACCTTGACCTAATGTAAAGGCAAGTACACTATTGGGAGTGATGATGTTAGATCTCAACCGCAACCGCAACCTCCACCCCCTTCCACCTAAAATGTGACATGGGAACCTCAATATCATCCCCTCCCACCTAGATTGTGTCATGGAACCTCAACATCCATCCCTTTGCATACAACTCATTTGTAAAGTCTGTTGGGGGTAAAAGTACCCTAACAACTTTTAACTCCATGTAGGATGAGTAATAAGAATTAGAATTGATCACTAAAGCTAAGTGCATTGAATAATGTACATATGATAATATCAATGAAGGTAAAGTCGGTGTATATATAATGGTATATACTTATTAAACATCGTAAATATAAACACGGTATAAAATAATATTTAACATTGAATGTTTCATAACGTAACTTACCATAATATAAATGAATGTAAAGTCAGAGTTTGTTTTTTGTTTTTTGTTTT
>APFE031269148.1:77313-105408 GCA_000404065.3 Pinus taeda
ATGGGGAACAATAGACCATGGAGATTTAGCCCTACTTTATCATGGAAATTCTTGATTTTTAAGTAGGTTTCGTTACAATACCATGGCTTATTAATACCACATGCCTAAAAACCATAACTTATTTCATATGATTCTTAATTTTTAAGTAAGCTTTGTAACAATACTATGTGCCAATACCATGACTTATCAATACCACACGTCAAAAAAACCATAACTCATTTCATATGACACTTGTTCATATGACATTTTTTTTTAATTAATCAATTTAACTAAATAGACGAAAATGACATAATCACTTTGAAGATAGATCTGAATCTTTTGATTTGTGTATACTACAATGAATATTCTAAAATATTTGGTGGAAGTTAAGTCTTCACCATCCAGCTAATAATTATTGATAATTAAATTAAAATTCTAGAAGTCCTATTTCAAAATAAACATGACCATCAACCTAATTAAAAATTCTAGAGACATGTTGTAAGTGACTCATTCTTGACATCTATAAAAAGTTGTATTTGGTGTGATAGAGAGATTGATCTTTGCATGTTATTATTATTTTCAGTTTTATTTAATTGCCATAAAGTTGTAATTAAAAAAAATGTTAAATTTGATAATTTTAATTATACATACTTTCATAATAACAAAAAAATAATAAATTGGAAGTTGAATTTTTAATATAATTATTTTCAACTTTATTTAAGGGTGATAAGGTCTGAATTTTAGCATTTTTTAATGCTATAGTCTAACTTGACTACTTTTTTGCCTTGAAAATCATGGAAATCCCTGCAATATTTCGATAAAATCTTGTAGGGATTTTTGTAAATCCAAGTTACAATTGTCAAAATTCAAGGTTTTGGGTACCTTAGAAGTTTTTGATGGCGCTGAATCTATTTCTACCATCAAAAACATGATTCAAATACTACTAGGGTAAGATTTTTTGAAATATTTTTGCCCAGATTTCGGCTACTTGTAGCTAAACAATTCCTCCACCTGGCTGTACACTTTCTTAAATTTTTTTATTAAATTTAGTAATTGTAATTTTTTATATTAGATAATAAGCCTAAATAATAATACCAATTTATATAAATTTAAAATTTTAATGGTATATGATGAACCAATCGTCCAAATGGACAATTTTCTAGTAACCCCTCAAATAATGTTAGAGTGTTCGTGAAGCTATCTATCATCATTAATTTTCCAGTCAAATTCCATGTGGAAGAAAAAGAAAAAAAACTGCCTTTTACAGTGATCCAGATATTTTACCATACACATATGGACTAGTGTTAAATGGTTATGGATGAGAGTGCAATTATGGTTTGTGATGAGAGTGCAATTAGAGTGATAATGTGTGGGTGCTCCAGTACCCATGCAGGTGCAGGTTGAATGTTGAATCCCAAAGCATAAAAAAGAGGTTACGACATCAGTAGATTTGAAATGATTTTGGTTGTGGAAGATCCGAGAATGCCAACCCAAACTTGCTTCACTTCATACACAGGTTATGTTGACGTTGACATTTGACATTGACATTTGGTCTCACCTCCACGAAAACGTGTATGGCAGACCCCACCTTGACCCGCCCCTCAAGTGTCGGCAGGCCAACAAAATCCTTTTAATAATATAGCCAGACACGGGCAAGTTGCGATGGAACCCAACCATTTGAGAAGCTAAACGAAGCGAAAAAAATGGACTGGTGGAAGATCCAGCGCTAACTCCAAGGCAGCCGACAGTCAGCAGCCGGTCGAGTTGTTGACAGGTGCACGACAGGTGTCGGTAAGTAACCAGTGAGCGAAGCTGGGGTAGATTCGCACGGAGAGAAGGCGCTACTAGATCTGGAAGGCGATGATACTGGATGGAAAGGCGTGTAAGAATAGCAAAGTTATGAGGGAATGTGGGATTTTGTTGTTTAACTTGTCACCCAATAACAGTCCGCCTTGGGCGTCACGTATACTCGGCCAAAGTTGTTAAGTTTGTTTTAGCCGCCCACTCGGCCGCGAGGCCCTCATTTTCTTTCACCCACGACCAAACTGTAACGTGTCCAGTTGTCTTAATCCTGACTTTTGCTTTTGTTTTTTTAGCACGCTCTCTTTTCTTTCTTTGCCTCTGCTTTATATAATATTATTCCAGCCAGGGCGCAGCAGATGGCCTGTTTTTCCACCCTTTCCGTTGCTCTGCCCCCTCCGCATTAAAGGCCCTCATAGGAAACTACTGTTAGTAGTTGTAGTTGATGAATAAAAGAGGGGTAGAACGCTCAGATTTTAGCCCACAGAAATCCCCATTTTATTGCTTTAACAAGAAGCAAATATGCTGTGTCTCTCTGATTCATCGTTGTTAGGGGCAATCATAGCTTAGTTTATTGTGTAATCACATGCGCTGCCTTGTTGCAATTAACTCGATGGGCCTGTATTTGCCCTGGTCAACTACATTATTTGGCGAAAATTGAAGCTATTATTTCTGTTTTTGGGCCAGCATTGACTCCCCAAAAGTGCCCAGAGGAGGGGGGTTTGAGTTGCAGGCAGGGGATCTGGGTATTCATTTACTAGTGGTTGTGCTTGTATAGATCCGGAGGATTTCTACGAGACATTCATTATAGCTTTTATTTGTTTTTAAGGCGGATTGATTGATGCAATGATGCGAATGAGGATGAAGAAGGCGGCCGTTCCTAAGGCTCCAATGGCGATGGGTGGGAGTGCAGCCAAGGATGTGGCAGATTCCATTGATTGGGAGGTTAGGCCTGGAGGAATGCTGGTTCAGAGAAGAGATCCCGGTGCGGATCAGGAATCTGCGCCCTGCCCCAAGATCAAGGTCAGAGTCACCTACGGCTCTTCCTTGCATGAAGTTTCTGTCAGTATGCAGACCACATTTGGTATGTTCCTCCGTGCTTTTCTCCCTCTTTGAATGCTGGCTTTCTCAATTCATACTGCTTCTGGAATTCCCAATCTTGGAGGAATTAGACCTTGCATGCCTTGTTTTGGTGCTTTTCCACATTTGGGAGGAATCAGACATTCGATTCATTCTCCTCTCTGCATTGTAAGCTTTAGAGACTTGCCCATTTAACTTGAACTACAGATTTGGATGCATTATTTCTTATTTTAGTATTTTGTTTTAGAGGAAAACTGGTTTCATTTCCCTTTTTGCATCGTCTTCAGTTTAGATTGCCAGGGAATCTTTTTAGGTCAAGATCTGCAGCCTTAATAATGCCCATTTACTATTTTTATCCTCTAAGATTTGAGAGCATAATAGAAGAATGAGAGAGAGAAACAGAGTCTAGCCTAGCCCAGATTGAAGGCTTGAACGAGTTAACTTTTCTCACATGAGGAATGCCTCTCTATTTTCCACCAATTTTGTACAGATGGACTAGATCTTTGATTGCATTTTGTCAGCCTTGATACTTCGGTGCGTTTGAGTTCTTCATTGCCCCAAGTTACCGTCTAGGCATCCAAGATTGTCAGGCCTATGCTGCATGTGTAAAGCAAAGGACTGACCGATATCAGATTTGAAATTCTGATCAGTGTTTAACAATTACCAACTATGAACCATTGGACACAATCCACAACTCTTGTTTACTTAACTAATTGGGCCTATTCCATTCAGGAGTCTGCTTTCACTCTGTAATTTATCTGTATTGCATGATGAAAGAGGGGTGGGGGACGGGGAATTATAGACTTTCTGACTTAATGTTCTGGTATTCCTTATGCAGGTGAGTTGAAAAAACTACTTGCTCCTGAGACTGGATTAGAACCACAAGATCAAAAGCTTATCTTTAGAGGAAAAGAAAGGGATGGCAAGGACTTCTTAGATTTAGCAGGTGTGAAAGACAAGTCAAAGATCGTGCTTATGGAAGATCCGATGAGTCGAGAAAAGAAGTACATTGAAATGAGGAAAAATGCAAAAATTGAGAGGGCGACCAGAGCTATTGCTGAAGTGAGCCTAGAGGTGGATAAACTTGCAGCACAGGTATGCAACTAATTAACGTTCCCCTGTGCCAATGCATTACCATCTTGTTGCTCTTCTGTATATTTGGTGAATATGGCAATGTATATTAGGGCTCTTTTGTTGGCAAATCTCACCAGTATTTCATGTGGAAATTTGCAGTTGTCTTCCCTGGAAGCACTGATTGTTAAAGGCAAAAGAGTAGCTGAAAATGATTTGGTTGACCTCATTGAAATGCTTATGAGACAACTAGTAAAATTAGATAGCATCCCAGCTGATGGAGATGCCAAATTGCAGAGAAGAATGCAGGTAATATTCTAGTTCCAAGGAGGATTTGATTATGATATGAATCACTGGAAGGCTTGTGTAATGTACTTTGAATTATTCTTTGGGGAAAAATGTATTTTTACTTGTATTGAAGGAAGATTTTTTTGTGGGCATCTAAGATGAAAGTCCTAATCCCTAGATGTTTGGATTCTCTTAGTCCCATCTTAGAATAAATGCCTTTGTAAATATGGTCTTAATAACTTTTGTCATTGATGCCGTCTTGAAAATTCATTTGTGTAGTATATGCTTATTATCAATAAAATTTATTGGCTTAATCACATCTCTTCGAAAAGTGATGACTCAGACATGGGGAGATTTATGCAGGTTAGAAGGGTGCAAAAGTATGTCGAGACATTGGATGTTCTGAAGGTTCGCAATGCTACACAGAACTCATCATCTCAACAACCTGTAGTGGTGACAACAAAGTGGGAAACCTTCGAAACTTAATTGCCACCATGGACCTCGTCTACGAGATCAAGTTGGGAGCTCTTTGACTAAGAATAGAGATAAATGGTTGTGTGCCTGATTAATGGTATTGTAGACAGTTGTCTGGAGTGGCTTGTATTCTTTTTGTATTTAGTACCTATTCTCATATTCTCATTTGAATTCCTTTTAAATAAGCAAGGACAGCTTGCACACCCCAATCAAATTTGTATTCAGATGTAAAGTAGGAGAATCTTTGTAGGAAGACCTATTTTTCTTGGCAGCATATATAAAATATATATCTGAGGAAATGGCCTCAGATATCTGCCTTCTCATGATTCTTGATATTCCTTTCCCTTAGGCCTGCATTTCGGTATGAGAGGAGTTGTAAAATTTATTGACAGGGTCATGCGTACAAGAAATGCCTATCTAAAGCATAGAAACTAGTTTTATATCTTATAGTTGATTCAGAGTTGGAAGTTGGCACCATAGTGATAAATTGCATACAGTTAAAAAGCATTGTACTATGTTACGTCCTTTCAGCTCTAAAATAATATCCTAAGGGATAAAGAGTTAGACTCCGAGTTCAGAAGTATTCACTGCCTGAAATTTCTGTTTGGAACAATTTCCCAAATCTCCAGTCACTTCAATGCACAATTCATCAGACAGCTTCATATGCAATTTATTTGAACTGAATAATCTGCAGTAATGAGTTCGTTCAAATTTGTAAGAAGTTAGCAGTTTTGGATCTTGTTTGGGATAGTGAGTACAAGTAGTTTGACATCTTTATAATCAATGAATGTGGGCTATAAAATGTCTGTGTATGGAATTTGAGGGGATAGCATTTGAGTCATAATATATCTAATATTGTATTATAAATTCAAACACATAAGTTTCATTTATTGCAAAAATTTATTCAACCAGTGGCTACATGATTGAATCTCATACTTATTTGTTTTGTTTCTGTAATGGCCCACTTATGTCGAGCCTTGTTCCCCATAAACTATTGGAAATTATGCAAGCCAAACATTTCAGATTTTGTCTGTGATTCTGTAGAAGCAAGTAGATGGTCATTCATGTCTTCCCATCAGTGCAAATCTCACATCCTCTACTCTATTTTATAATAGAAAGTAAAAGAAATGCACAAAAACTATTTTCGTTAAACCTCACTGATGGAAAAACTTCACTGACTGGCAAGAGTTAAACTTATTTTTAAAGACATGCAAGATATAGCTATAAAAACTTGTATCCTAATAGGTAAAATTCTTCTTCGACAATTTTGTGGGTTTTCTAAATTCATTTTGGCTTTTGGTCAATCTCTAACATTGCTTTTATTCCTGTGGCTTATCATACAAGATGCATGTTTGCTGTGTGCTATTGGTCAACAATGCACATTGTTTCTCTTATTTCCTCCCAAGGAGAGACAATAATAGACAATGGGCCTGTTGCATGTTATTCTTTCAGATTCTGACTGCTAAAAGAAAAGATAAGCTATTAGGTTATTTTCTCTTTTCAATAATATTTGGAAAAAATGGAATCAATAATTAGTGCTTGCATGCATACAACGTAATATATTTAAGGTTATAACATCATGTACATTTGTTCCGCATATTAAGATTCTTGTGCATGGCTTTTTGTTGGGGATTAATTGCCATATGGCTTGTTCTAGAGCAAATAGGCTGTTTCGATCAAACAGAAATAACATGGTATTCATCTTGGTGCTTTGTGAACTGTTGTTACGGTCGATGCTAGAGGTTTTATGTTCGTTTTTTTAATCTCATTGGATGATTAAGAGGCTCAAGGTGAAGATGAGTTTATTATAGAGAAAATTTAGAATGAAGATAGCAAGAAGAGCTACGGATCTTCCTCCGATTAAGCTCTTCTATTATCATAATTCAAAAAAGTTTTGATGATGGATCTTTGTTGGGATTTGAAATGTTGACAAAATATGGTTAATTATTGTGGATACTTCGAATGCTTAACTCAACAGAAATGAACCATAGATGTCTAAAATCCAGAATTATTTCCATGTACGGAGTGGATACATGGAGTGAGAAAATTTAGAATGAAGATAGTAAGAAGCACTGAGGACCTTCTTCCGACTAAGCTCTTCTATTATCATCATTCAAAAAAGCCCTGATGATGGATCCATGTTGGGATTTGAAACATTGGCAAAATATGGTTATTATTGTGGATACTCCGAAGCTTAACTCAACAAAAATGAACCACATGTCTAAAATCCAGAATCATTTCTCTGTATGGAGGGGATACATGGAGTGAGAAAATTTAGGATGAAGATAGCAAGAAGAGTTGCAGACTTTTTTCCCATTAAGCTCTTCTATTATCATCATTCAAAAAAGCCACGATGATGGATCTCATTGGAATTTGAAACATTGACAAAATATGGTTATCACTGTGGATACTCCGAAGGTTAATTCAACATAAATGAACAACAAATGTCTAAAATCCAAGTATATATATATATTAAATATTATGTTTTATCCACGTTGGTTAACTTTAGTTTTATCCACGTTGGTAAACTTTACTTTTAGATGATGACAACACCAATCATAACTTATGGAGCACAAATCTCGAAGACGATTCATAGTATTTATTAGGATAAGTACTTTTGGAATGAGTATTGGGATTTATATTTATGGGAATTAAGATGAATTCTTATTAAAGTAGGAATTAGGGTTGCGGGGAGCGTCCTTCTTGAGTTCACTCTTGAAGCGTGCTCTCTACTTTTTTTTCCCTCCCTAGATTTTTTAGCAATTTTTTTTTTGTGCAAACAAGTTCCAAACACAATTTTTCTTCGAAGTGACAAGAATTTTTGAATGGGGTAGCCTAATGATCAAGCTTTTGACTTTATTGTTGATATGTAATTCATGGTAATGTTAAATTCTTAAAGTAAAATTGACATTCTCCTTTATCTTTCATTTTCATCTTTTTACTTAAATTTTTAACATTACCATGAAATGACTCTAGATGTTTGAGAGTGGTTCCGACTTCATTGGATTTCATATGGAGAAAATAGAATTTTAGATTTCACTCAAAATCCAGTGGACTTATCAATTTTTAAAGATTTTAGGATTGGGGGATTATAGTGTTTCCATTGGATTTTGTCATGTACTAGAGTATGAAACTCGTATTTAATCAAGAGCACCAATCCTTCTATGTACCTTGATATTAGTGACATTGGTTGTTGAACTCCTCTATCATGACTCTACTAAAAATGTACCCATCACTTAAACAAAGTCTTGACCAGACATGCTACGTTTTTTCTATCTTATGTTAATTCTTAGAGGGTGATATTATTGACAAAGATCCCAATTTAGGCAATGATTTTGATGGTATGTAGGTATTTGTTGTAGTATGATTATTTTGGATGCTAGGGGCCATCTAGAGTCCGTTTGTTGATGTATTTTCTGCTTAGAGATGGATTGCACTCTGCTATTTTGGTTATGCGCTGCACCCTTACATGCTACATAAATGAAACCTTATAACTCGTGGACTTTTGGTTGATGAAGATTGTAACTACTAGATGATTGTATGTTATATGGTTTATCTATGTTTTTACATTTTTTATAACTAATTCATCATTCTACATGCTTTTGATGACATATATGTATCAAAATGTATAAAAATACATATCATATAAAATTTGCTCCTAATTTGCTCCTGTCTCGGTACCTTTTGAAAATGTTGCTCCCTGCTTTCGCTTTCGCTCTCGCTCCACTCCCAAGCAACCTTGGTAGAAACATCAATGTAAGAATGAATATTGCCAATTATTTTAGGGATTTGATACCTATCAATGTGGGTTGGCTCATCATCATTATTTAAAGAAGTCCATGCTCTTTGAAATGACTTGTGGTGCATAAGGGGTAGACTTTCACTCTTGTAAGATGTTTTTGAGCCTTGTGCCTTTAATTTGTTGAGTTTGAGGAAGGTGATCTTTGAGCTAATTCACATAGTGCTTCAATTAGATATGAACTCTTTTTTTAACAAGTGTTTTTCAATTAAATTGATACTAGATTACATAATATCAAAATATTTTTGCCGTGGTATGCCAAATTGGAAATGAGACCAACGACAAAAGCTAATATTTTTTATCCCAAATTTTCATATACTAATCGAATGCATACAAAAAAGACTTCATTATGCAATACATTATGCCATAGTACTAGGAAATTCCAAGTGAAGTAAAAAAACCACAAGTTAATTGAAACAATCAAGAGAATGTGGGAATATCAATGGTGCTTAGAATGGTTGGATTCACTGGAGGTGTAGGATTTGGTTTGTTGTAGTTGGTTCTCAATGCTAGTCAGTTCTTCATATTCTTCCACTTCGAGCGGGGTTACTCTATCTTTGTTTATTAGATTAATAAGTCTCGCTCTTTATTCCACCCATTAGTGATTGTTCTAGCTCGTCGAAGGATGAAGGTGAATGTCATTGCATCCCAAGTTGGGTAGAAGGTCTGTTACCTTATTGTCTAATTTCTTGACATGAGAGAGAATAATGACTAGAATCATATCGATCAGATGGTTAATATGTGATATTTTTCGATCTCTAGTTGTGGCAATTATTTTATCGAGAAGCTCCATTGATCAATTTCTTTACTCTATAGAGGACTAATTGAGAATTACCCTCCACAATTAGCTTGGAGAAAGCCCTTGATGATGTGATAACAAGGCCAATCTCTAGAGTTGCAAATTTAGTCGTGTTCTTATTGGAATGTCCCATATTATCTGCGAATAGAAACACTGGTTTCCTTGTCATGGAAAATTCCTTAGGGACTTGTAGAACTTGAATTGTCTTTAAATGTCCCATCAAAATTAAGTTTAAGGAATCTAGGGAGAGGAGGGTTTCAAGAGGCTAGAGGACTAGAAGATGGGGTTCTTGGAGGCGAAGGATCGATAGGAGTCAGAAACAATTAGAGATTATACAACATTGTGGCATTCAAAACTTCAATGTCCCAGTTTGACGATGACCAAGGGTGGAGTAGCACTGTTTTACAGACATTCTGCAATGCTTTTGCCCAGATTACCTCCCCTTCTGATGATCAGTTATTAAAGATGCTATTGTTCCTCTCCTTACAGATGTTCCGTAGCAAAAACCATGGAATGAGTTCCCATGCTCGTTTTACAATATGATTTTTTGTCACAGAGGATCTCTAACCTTCAGTGGACTCTATGATGCCATTCCTATTCCTTTTTGACTACCTAATAAGTTGAAGCGCTGAGACCATAGAGTTTCAGGGAAAATGCATGTATTGATCGAGTTCTCCATATCTGTTGCATCCAATCTACACATAAAATAGAAGGGAGGGCATTCGAATCTTTTGCAGATGATTTTATCCCATGAAAGGGCTCTTTTATGTACTAATAATCAAAGAAAATGGGCAACTTTGGGCTAGAAGTTCTTAGTTTAAATCTGTTTCCAGATTGATTGATGAGGAAAATTGCTGTGACCTATAGTTTGTTGATATGCTTCTTTGATTGTGAACATACCCTTTTGGTTATAGCCCCATCAAAGTTTGTCTTGTCCCTTAGACAGTGGGATCTTTTGTTTGTGAGGTTCTTCCATTAGTGTCCAAATTGGCTTGATGAAGAGTTTGAGGCCAACTTTCATTACCTTTTTCTTCTCTCCATGAGGTGTGCTCTGTTGTTTGGTGCCAATAATATGTTATTATCAAGATACCTCTAGATTTTATAAGCTTTCCTATAGCAAGAAATTTCACCTTGCCACCAAGCTTTGGACACTGTTGCCACAATTCCATCCAAAACTAGTGATCCTTTTCCTCTTGGACTTCTTAGAAACAAAATGTTGTTCTAAGATGAATTTGCTAGTGCTAGCCAAATTCCATATTAAGATCCTTGAACAAAGTTTTGAACTCTTAATTATTGTTGCCATGATTAAGATGGGTTCTATTTCTTGCTCCAAGGTTGTCTCCATAACTCTTTGTCACCTTGGATCCACCTCCACCATAATTCCCCCCCAAAATGTTATGTAGAATTTTGGATCATGAAGATCAAGACCTCTTGTAATTTTGGGAAGACATAATTTATCCCAAGCTACAAGGGCCCATTTTCTTTCTCGCGTAGCCTCTCCACAAGGAAAGGATATGTAAATAATATTGATGGATTTAAGGATTCCTTTGGGCATTGTCTACATAGAGAAGATACATCGAAAGGGCTTGAATGTCTGAATTCAACAATACTCTGCCAAGAAAATTTTAATATCTGAAGGCCCAACAATCTGGTTTTTTGGGTATTTTTTGGACTAATTCCTTCTAGTGAATAGCTAAGGGAGTTGTCTACTAAATGTGCCCTCATATATTATGTAGGGACAGATCTGCGCTGAAAACCTAGCAATCTAGGTAGGTTCCCTTACACAACTAAGTTAGTATTAAATAAACAATTTTGAGATTTACCATTGTTAATGGATGTACTTGAGGCCTCCATGAAGTCATCTAGGATTTGTTTTAGAGCCCTAGCTTCTCTTATTGTAGGAACTCCCATTAGAATTGTCTCATCAACAAATCGCTGATAGGAGATGGGAAGATCATTGCCATAGAGTCTTATCTTTCATTGTGCCACTGTTGCCTTTATGGTGCTTTTTGACCCTTCTGCAATGAGAGTAAATAAAAATGGCAAGAGAGGGTCGCCTTGTTGAATTATGGGTGAAGACTTGAATGTTGAGTAAGGAGAACTATTGAGCATCAATGAGAAGAATGGGGTTGCAAACAAAGCTCCTACCCAATTAATCCAACTACCTGAAAAGCCAAAAGCCATGAGAGCACTGATATAAGCCCAACTAATTTTGTCGAAGGCCTTAGATAGGTCAAACTTAGTTAGCATTCTTGTGTTTTTAGAATTTTTCAATGATGGGGGGCCTCATTGGTTACTACTATTTCGTCCAAGATCTGTCTCCTCTCCACCTACTTGGTATGCTCCATTGAAAATTAGATTTGGTAGAAGCACCCTTAGATGATTAGCAATGATTTTTGAAATAATCTTATAGATCACATTGCATAAGGCTACTAGTCTAAAGCTATAAGGATCCTAGGCTTTATCAAACTTGGGCGCTAGTGTTAATAGCATGGCATTCAATATTGGAAATAAAGAGCACACAGTGCGAGATTCCTCCACCAGGTCATGTATTTCTTTGCCAAGGAAGTGTTGACAAGCTTAGAAAATTTGTGGGGAACTCGTCTGGACTCTACGCTTTGTTTTTTGGCATGGACATCATTGCCTCTTCGACTTCAACATATGATACCTCTTGCATTAATGCAACTTCATAATTTGGTTGAACCAGTGCTGAGATGTTTTCCGTGATCTTTTGAAGTAGTCTCCATTGACTTTGATCTGGTTTAGCGAAAAGCGATCCAAAATATCTAACCTTATCTTATTCCATTTCTTTAAGATTTGAGAGTTTTCGCCCTACTTCATCTTTGAGCGAAAAGATCCTATTATAGTGTCGGTGTTTGATCATTGATTTATGAAAACAGTGTGTTCTTCTCCCCTTCTCAAAGACAATGGATTTTTGACTTTTGCCTCCATATTATTTCCTTTTGTTGCCTTATCCTCTATTTTGTGAGTTCTCCTTTTGCAACCAAATTCTCAGTTCTTCCCTCCATAATTATTTGTTATTGAACCTCTTGCATTTGTACCTCCAACTCTTGTTTTGCTTGGAAAATATTTTCAAAACCCTTTGCTCCATTTTTAATTTTTTGACTTAAGAATCTTGGGGCACCATTGAAACTTAACCATATTGGAATGAACTTGGATTTGAATCTCCTTCCACCACACACCTTTGCTTTCTCAAGGAATGATGGATCCTTAAGCTAAAGACTCTCAAATGTGAAAGGCCTATTTTTAGGGGCAACTTTGATACCTATTTCTAAACGAATTGCCTAGTGATTTGAACTTGTACAAGGAAGAATAAATACTTCCAAGCAAGCCTCTATTTCCAAGAGAGTTTTTTAGACTAAAAATATATTTAAGCACGAGGCTATTTGGTTCTTACTCCCGTGACAATTGCTCAAGTGAATACTCCATTAATTGTTTTCATGTCGGCTAACTTCATTCATTTCATTTGCTGTTTGAATTGTTGGGAGCCTTTGTCTCAATGATCATACCTCTCTTTTTTTCCTCTAGTGGTGTCACCATGATGAAGCCTTCGCCTAGAATCCATAGTTTATCTAGGTGAAGCTCTTTGATGCTAGCCAAGGTTCTAAGAAAACACACCTTTTCGTTCACCATATTTGACCCATAGATTGTTGTTATGCATCTTGTTTCTTTTGATCCTAGGTAGTGGAATCTACTAGATATTATCCTCGAGGTAGCCATCCAATTCGTAAATTCTACTTTGTTTAGATTTCGTAAGATAGCCAGTCCCTTTGATTACCCTGTAGCATCTAGTGCTATGGTTTGACATCCTCTCTAACAATGAGAGGCTATTGAGCTGACTTCATTAGTGTCACATTTAGCCTCCTGTAATATTATTATTGTAGGGAGTTCCCTATAGGTTCTGTCTTTGAGAAGCCTTTGTTTGACTTGGCAATTAAAACCTCTCATTTTTCATAAAATTATCTTTATTTGGAAGGATGTTGGGCAGAGGAAAACACCTTTGTTAAGAGAACCACTTGTCCATAATTGGCAAATGCATCCCCCACCTCTTGTATTGACTTTTTTTTGCTTTTACTTTCTCTCTTTTTGTCTTCCTTTGCATACCTGGGATTATCTTTGAAGATTTTTGTTTGAATGCCAAGACTTGTTGGGGATGAACTTTCTCCCTTCAAAGTCACATTCCTTTTACTTTTTCGCTGCAAATATGTTTCTCTAAACAATTTTTTTGTTGATTTGGTATCTTTCCTATTTCCTTACTTTTCCATGCTTCAGTGAGGTCTAAGAGTGTGATTTCATCCATATCCATGTTCTTTGGCCTACCTGCATTCCCTATTCCCTGTGCCCCTGACATATCAATTTCCTCTATTGGTGCGTTCTTTGTGGATTCCTATGACGCTTTTCTTTTATGGGCTTTCGCCTCTAGTTTTCCATTTCCCTTCTCTTGATTTGTTTCTTGAGGTTGTACTTGATTTGACATTTCCTGCTCTTCCTTGGTCAATACCTCATAATGGTTTTTGCGCTGAAGGGGCTCCTTTGGTGTTGTCGCACTTGGTGTTTGAGGGTTTTTGTACAGAGGTTAGACTTTTTGAAAACCCTCATGATTCAATTTCTAGCGATTTTCTTTTGTTGCTTAAGAGATTTAGGGGACAATCTCTGAAGAGATGGTTGTATGCATGTCACTTGAACGATGCATGCTCATAATCCAAACATTGTTTCCAAACTTCATCATGGTAGGAGATTTCAATTGATTCCATAGTGGTTGGGGGATATTCATATATACATATATCTTCACATATGAGGTGTCCTTATTTGGTCATTTCGAAGATTTTCACAAAATCTCAGATGGCGCTTCCAATACCTTCCAAGATTTCCTCCTCCCAATATTGTTTTGGTAGAGAAAATAAGTGAATTCAAAGTGGGGCTACTTGGAAATTTTCCTTTTTTCATGTTGTATCTTTCTTGCCAAAATTTCATGAATAACCCCACATTATTGAAAGAATACAGGTTGTTCTCAATGAACCTATTTTTGTTTTCTAGATTTGCAAAAATCACCGTAAAGAAACCCTTTGTTCTCCTGCTCAAGATTTTTGCGTCACCTAACCAATGCTCTCTTTGTTGGTTAAATGTCAATGAATTTGCATACTAAAGTATGATCCTTCATATGCTAGACGTAGCTCTCGAGTCTCAATTCTATCCCGTTTTACTTCGTATTTTGGATCCTTCATTGCTATAGGGAGGCATTTCCCCTGTAAATGATTTTGCCAATTCGCTCCTTGAGGAGGATGATCTTTGTTTTTGTCCACACTACTTGTGACCATAATTTTGAAGGAGGGGTTTGCAAACCCCTCCAAGGTGCTTGCCATGGCTGTTGTCACACTACACCACCAGATGGGTCAAGTGCCAAACACAACAACAATGTGAAGGAAATTACCTTTATTCAACAACAGATTTAGACCTTGAAAAAAACCCTAATTAGATATTAACTCTTAACTTCTACTAGTTTTTTTTTTTTTTGAAAAGTGGCCAATAGGCATTAACTCAGAGAAAACCACACACTACCACCTCAATTAGATATTAACTCTTTATTTTCATTATAATTTTTTTTTGTTCAAAACTAATAAATAAATATCAACACATAGGAAAACCACCTCACTGATGCATTAGTGACTTATAAATAGTTTGAAATCTTACTCAAAAATCAAATGTGATTTCAATTTAGAAATACCAATACACATAACACTTCAATTAATTATTAAATATTATTATTATTATTTTTTTTTAATTCTCTACCACATAACACGTCTTCTAGATGTATGTTGACTACAAAACTTCCATAAAAATTATGTCAAATCTTTAACTAGGTAGCTTTATTTAGATATCTGCAAATTTATTTAATACGAACTCTTGATTGTTGTAGATTATATAGTACAAGTTCTTGATTGTTGTGATTCCATAAAACATACTCCTAGTCGTGATTCTAAATCAAGTGTTGTTGTTCTCACTGATTCCAAGAACCAGAAAATAGAACATCAAACCATCAGATGGGAAGACCTCACCTTTCACGAACATTGGGTAGTCATTAATCCCAAGCGTCCTATTCCAAAAAGAATAACCTCTGCTGATATCAAAGAAGCCTGTCTTCTACAGTTTTGTCTTTTCCCAGAAGATCCACTATTGATTATAGAGGTATTGAAAAAGCCTGTAAAAGTTCAAAGTATTATAGAGATCCTGCCATTGTTGATACCACATGTTCTAGTTCCACTTCTTGTAAACATATTTCTCTTTTTGAGTTTGCCCAGATTGTTAACTTCAGTTCTTTAGAAGTTTCTTGTGCAGAATGTAAAGCTGTTGTCAATTAATGGACGCTCGCCGAATCTGTCATACATGCCAATCACCATCCTAGAACTGGGGAAGCTCCTCCTTCCACTTCTGTAAATCCATGCCCAAACCTAGTGTTCAGACATTCCTTTCCCACATGAGCCAGAATCTGCAATCACTCTTGAAGGAGAAGATCCTAGGTTGACAGAGATGTTCAATGTCATGAGGCCAGCGAAACCCAAATATGGTTTAGGATATCTTGAGCAAGCTAAAGGTCTGATTCCAGCGTTTGGTCCTGTTCCTGATCACTGTAAAAAGCCTGTAGTCATGGAGATGCACAAATTTTGTACTCTCAAGTCTGGTTGTCTTAAATCAGAAATAAGTTCCAAGCGGATGAAAGCTATGCTTAATTGGGACTTGTTCACTAATCCAGAAGCAGAAAAATTTGGCTTGAGTCATACTATTGAAGAAAAGAAGAGATTAGCTGAAGATTGGAAACATTACATGGAAGTTAATAATTCATGGATATCCTTCTATGAATGGAAGAAAAATGTTTCCCCTGAATCTGTGTTAACTGGTTCATCTTCCTCTTCAGTTAATAAACATGTTTGGACTGCACTAGATGGTACCAAAATAGAGACCCCATCTACCTTTCCTCCATACCGAGGAATTATTATTGGAGAAAATCAAAATGTAACAAAGGCCATTCCTTTGGTGCAGAAGGATGACAATGCCTTAGACATAGATGGGAGAATCCAGAAAGTCAGTGAACAAATAAACTGGACCAATATAGCCATTAAAGGCCTGGAAATTAATACAGCAAAAGTAGTAGAGATAAAATAACAGTTTGATACTGTTCAAGTGTCAATAAATGAGGTAAACAAATGCCTCAATGATATACAGTTTAATTCATCTGTTGTTCATTCATATGCCAAAGAATCTTTAATCAAAATAGGAGTAGAAGAAAAGTTAGTAGATCATCTTGATACTACTAAACATCTCATATCTGGTTTCACTGAAAAAGTAGAGAGCATGAGCATATCCAAGATAGAAAAGCCAGTTCCTACTTCTTTCTTGTATAAAAGGAATATAAAGATTCAGGATCCTGGAAAGCCAATTCACAGGTTCCCGACATTGTTTCCAAAAGAAGTAGCCACATCTTCTGAATTTGAGGCTACAGAGAAGATTACTATTGCATCCTTATTTAAGGATGAAGAAGAAGAAAAGAAAGATCCTGACTCACAGATCTTTCCTATCTATGAACCTCTTGAGAGTAGGTTCAATAAATATCCTGCACTTGAACTAGAAGGCAAAGGCAAGCTTCTAGAAGCTCACACTTTCTTCCCAGAATCTCATAGAGAATGGAACATCGATAATCTGAGCGTTGGCCAGATTAGACAACGGATTGATATGATGTTCACAGAATACAAGCTCATGTGTTTAAGGGGGAAAAGTGAAATTGAAGCTTGCAAGACTATCATTCAGTGTTTCACAGGAACACTACTCAGGTGGTGGGAGATAGAATCATCTCCAAAGCTGCTAGCAAAAATGGAAGCAGAAGCTCTGAAAGATGAAGCTGGAGATGTGATACATAACCCAGATGGCACTACTATAAGAAATATGATAGGTGCTTTGACATCTATGATTCTTGAACACTGGTGTCGCAGTGAGACTGAAATTCCAGACAAGAATGAAGTCATTCTTATGAACCTGAAATGACACAAGATGTCACAGTACGAAGACTTTCACAGAGACTGGATGCAGAGAATCTATGAGATAAAAGATTCGAAAAATCTGTTATGGAAACAAGTTTATCTTGTTGCAGTCCCATCTAGGTTTGTGGATTATATCAGATTGCAAGAAGTCTTCTAGTTGCCATTTGAGTCCTATACTTGGGGCGAGATATATGCTCACATTACAAAGACTCTAGTGAGTCTGTGTACCAGTTCCAAAGTAAATAAATCTTTGGAAAAGCTTTCCAAACTACCAGACAAGAAGTCCATCTGTAGCAAATATGGACTTACAGTAGATGACCCTTTGGTCAAACGAAGGAAAGCAAAAAGAAGAGCCAAGAAGGAGTATAAGTAGAAATTCAAAAGCTATAAAGATCGGAAAAATTATACTCAACCATCCAAAGGCCGCTCTTCCAAAGCCCGAAAAGGCCATTACAGGTATATCCCCAGAACTCATTATTACAGACCTTCTGACATCCATCTCCATACATCAAAACAGGAGAAATGGAACAACCTTACTTGCTGGCTGTGTGGAAAGACTGGACATACATCCTCAAGATGTCCAGAAAGAGAAGAGTATAAACAGAACAGAGGCAAGAAGTCTCAAGCCTTTGTTCAGAGGGGGGAAAATGTCAAAAAAGAAGGACATGGATCCATGCAATGCATGAAATGTGGTTCCCATTCTCACAAAACAGAGCGCTGCCCCAATGTGGCAATCAGAGAATTAGCTTAGCATCACCAATATGAAGAATCATCATATGATTCTTTTAGCTCTTCATCTCATGAAGACTTACAAGCACACATGCAAGAGTGCTCAGACTCAGAAGCTACATCTTGTTCATGTCCAAGATCTGAAGAATGTGCCTATCAGATGCATTATGATTTTGATTCGGAATCATATAGTGATTCCAGTTCTGAGGAAATAAATTTTAGACCTCAGAAAGAAAAAATCTTGATGGCTGCCACCGAAGAGGATGAGATCAAAATCTTATCCTAGATACGAGAAATGGAAGACGGTGAAATGAAGAATCGGTTGACAGAAGCTTTCATGGATCAACTCAGATCCAGTTCTTCCAGGAGTTCAGGTAAGAAGCCATTGTTTGTTGATTCTTCTTTTGACATAAACACTAGATCTTTTCAGAGACATCAAGAAAACCCAGACAAGGTGCATTCACTCACCTTGGGGGAAGTGAGTTGAGAGATTCACAATATGAAATCTGAGATCTCTACCCTAAAAACTCAGATTGCAGAAATAAAGAAAGGAAAGCAGGTGATAGAAAAAGAAGACGAAGAAGGTACTCATCCATGGGACACCACACAATACACCAGCAATCCAAATCTTGAAGTTGTTGAAGGTGTCAAAGACCCCGTTTATGGATTCAAAGAGATGAGACTCCTGGCCATCTCCTACTAGCAAAATCATGTCAAGGTGAACATCTGTATCAAAGGAGAAATGTTTGAGCTTACAACACTCCTTGACTTAGGTGCTGATGTCAACATCCTCAACAAGAAAATTATACCAGCTAAATATTGGGTCTATGCAAAGAGAAATGTAGTTGGATTGCGCAATAAAACACTCAAATATGAAGTGTGCAAGGCTTCTATTTGTTTTGAATCTCATTGCATCAATATAAAATTTGCAGCTGCAGATATCCCAGATGACTGCATCCTAGGAAACATTTTCCTAACAGCTGTTGAGCCCCATGGGTCAACAATATTGGAAGAAAATAGAGTTGGTTATTTTATATCTATTCCTACTTCAAAAGGAACAACAAAGAGGATTGAATTGCCATACATCTCAATCCTTGAGTTTCTACAATGGTCCAGACTATTCAAAACCTGGACAAGGCAGAAGCCATATTGACAGATCTAAAAGATTTGAAGTCTACACTCAGAATTGAAGAACAGCTTAAAAATCCTCAGGTAAGAAGAAAAATTGAGGATTTGAAGAAGCAAATTGAAGAATAATGCTGTTCAGAAGAGCCAAATGCATTCTGGCACAAAAAGCAGCATACAGTGGAACTCCCATACAAAGAAGGATACACAGGGAGACCTTGTAAAAGTAGAGCCATTCCCATGAATAAAGAATATAGAGATCTCTGTGAAAAAGAGATCAAGCAGCTCCTAGACAGAAAGCTCATTAGAGACTCTGACAGTCCCTGGAACTGTTATGGGTTCTACGTCAACAAGAGAGCCGAACAAATCAGAGGTATTCCAAGGTTGGTAATAAATTTTAAACCTATGAATTCTGTTCTTGCAGATAACACCTATCCTATGCCACATAAAGGTGATTTGATAAGTAGGATAGCCAAAGCTAAGATTTTTTCTAAGTTTGATCTAAAAGTACGATTCTGGCAAGTCGCCATTGCAGAAAAAGACAAGTTCAAAACTGCTTTCAGTGTTCCAGCAGGTCACTATGAGTGGAACGTCATGCCTTTTGGATTGAAGAATGCACCATCAAAATTTCAGAAGGTAATGGACAAAATCTTCAAGCCATACTTTCATTGGCTCATAGTGTACATAGATGATGTTTTGATCTTCTCAAAGAACATCCAAGATCATTTTAAGCATGTGCATACTTTCAAACAATTAGTAAAGCATAATGGTCTTGTTTTGAGTAAAAAGAAGATAGAAGTCTTTCAGACTACTATCAAATTCCTTGGCCACACCTTCTCCAATGGCCAAATTGCCCTACAGAAGCATGCATTATAATTTGCTGACAAATTTCCTGATGTTATTACAGACAAGAATCAACTGCAAATATTCTTGGGTTGTTTGAATTATGTCAGTAATTTTTATCAAGATTGTGCCACTGATAGGAGTGTCTTGAATAAGAGACTTACAAAGAATCCACGAGAGTGGACAGAAGCTCATACCAAGGCTGTTCAGAATATTAAAGCCAAGGTAAAGTCTCTTCCTATACTGCACGTTGCAGATGATAATGCATATAAGATTGTTGAAACATATGTAAGTAATATTAGATGGGGAGGCATCCTAAAACAAAGAGTTGGAGACACTGCACAAATTGTTCAGTATGCATATGGGACATGGAATCCAGCTGAGCAGAATTATTCCACTATTGGAAAAGAAGTCAAAGCTCCGTAGAACTGCATCAACAAGTTTGATGTCTACCTTATAAACAAATAGTTCCTTCTTAGAACTGATGCTTCAGCCCTTCAGAAGGTTTTAACCAAAGACATCAAAAACCCAGATGAGGCTAAGTTTGCCAGATGGCGAGCTCTCTTTGCTAACTTCAACTTTCATGTCGAACATATAAAAGGATCCGAGAATTATCTTCTAGATTTTCTTAGCAGAGAGTACATCCAGCATCAGGACCATATTATGATCATTGTAATAGAATGGGACCAGAACTAAAAGCAAGAGGTCCTACGCACTATCCTAGACAAACAGGACTGGGAAGAATACAAGAAAAATTGGAAGCCTAAATGGAAACTGAGAAATACAAAAGTATTAGATGCTAATCTGCAGGCACATACTGACATCCAACATCTTGTACTTGAACGGAAAGTGTATCCAAAAGGAAGCAAGTGGATACATGATATGATTTATGAAAAAGCAAAAAGAGAAGCCAGACTTGCAGAAGTAGCTCTGCAACAAAATTTCCATAACATATCTGACATTTGGTATCATGGAGGAGCTTGTAGTGGAATATATGAGAAGCATTTCTGCATCCA
The DNA here is from genome assembly GCA_000404065.3 of Pinus taeda. NCBI lineage: Eukaryota > Viridiplantae > Streptophyta > Pinopsida > Pinales > Pinaceae > Pinus > Pinus taeda. The sequence continues at coordinate 98,371 of APFE031269148.1, forward strand.
TCGTTCCAGAAACCTGACATGCTCTTGGCCCACTAATTATGTTGCTACTTGGCCAAGAGGAGATCCAAAAATTATTTTCCCCGACACTGTTTATGATTTTGTAGGGTATAAACAACTTTGGTGGGAATTTCTTAATGTCGATGATAAAGAAGAAACCCACTATACTAAATTAAAATTTAGTACTACGGGTACCTTCCAAAGAAACCAACAATGTGATTGGTTCCAAGAATGGTGGCGTGATTATGGCGTTAATAGGACAGCAATGGACCCCGTCTACCATGAGTCATATTGCAGAAATCATTGTGACACATGTCTGGAGCACAATATTGGAGAATGTTTTCACACCATTTATAAAATTGTTCAACCAATGGCAATTGGTGAATGATCATCTTTTTATAATCATTCTCTTAAAGAATACATGAGTGGTCATTATGAATGGTTAGTTTTAACCAAAGTAAAACATCAAATTTTTCTAGGTAAACCAATGATAGTTCAAAGGATTTTTACTAAAGCCTGAGATGAATTATTGTACAAAAGGAATAGGTTCCCCGAGATCCCTGTATTCTGACGGTTCTTATGGGCTTATCCGTTAAAAAGCATCCATTAGTGTAATAATGTTGTCCAGTCACAAGGACTTAATTGTGGCCAGCTTTCTCGTGGGCTTTGCTGTACAAAAGCATCCACTATGTAAACAGTTGATCCACTAAGACAAATAAGTGGAGTTAGCATATCCTCCCGTAGGATTTACTTTTCCAGACAGTAATCTTTGTGCGGATGTCACCTTGGTGTTACTCGAAAGAAATGGTTCCTTCCACCTGTCCAATGCTCTCCAGGAATGTTTGTCCCCTCTCATTTTGCTATAAATTGAGGGTAAGGCTCATTCGTGAGACATTCACATTTGGAGAGTCATAGAGTTTTAGAGAGTCTTAGAGATTCGAGAAGCCTGCGTATTAGTGTGCTCGGCACTGGTAAGAACCTAAAGTGGCCAGATCTATTAGCAGTCAGTCAAGTCTGTACAAGAGTCGAGTATGTATATTCTGAGGCAGAGTCTATCTATTGCCAAGCAGCCTTTGGTATTACTTGTTCCTCTGTGAACGACATAAAATCCGATAAATGCAACGATAGTCCATCTCTGATAAGGAATTCTCTGTCATATCTCTCTGTCATATGTAATATGAATCCATTTTGAGTAATAATATGAGTATACATTTCCGCATCTGAATACCTGTGCGCATTTATCATTGTTTGCTGTGGTAGTAGTTGTCTTGCAATCTTCATTCAAAGTTCACAGGAAGTTCATTAGGGGTTGGCCAAAGGATCGAAGGGACACCAGACCATTGTTAGGCGAGGTAGCCGTTTGTTGAGGTCGCAGAACGTGAAAGATCTGAGTAGGTTCGCACTAAGTTCACCACTGGTTCACCAAGAGTTGTTTTGCAAAGACAGACAAAGAGACGCAACAAGGCCAAGAGTCAAAGCAAGCTTGTGACAGAAACCCCTGCTGTAAAATTGTCAGATTTATATGCGAAGAGTTAGATCTCATCTTTGTTTACAATAGCAATATTAACCTGGAAACTCATCCCTTGCTGGAGCAAAGCTTGTATGGAATGACAATGGGGTAAACCCATGTAAATAATTTCACTTTGGTGTAACTAAAGGAGACCCTCTAGTTAATATCAAAGAATTCCCTTGTCTTTTTACAGACCATGGAGAATTTAACGTCTTTCCTGATGTGCAGTCTGTAACTTCATTTTTGTGCTTTATTGCTGGGTGTCAAATGAATTATGCGAAACTCACCACTTTTTTTTGGTAAAATAAAATTAATCCATTTTGCATGGATAATTTATATGGAAATATAACTTTTAAGGTTAAGAATTGATTTGTAAATTAATTAATCTAGATTTATTTTAATTATGAATTTATTAAATGTTTAGAGGAATAAAATTTCTTTTGATTTTAAAAAAAATCTGCATCTCAAAAAATAAAATCCCTTTTAAAACTTTATAAATAACTATATTCACATAAATATTATAAATCAATACCATGAAATTATTTTTATTTTATTTCCCCTAAATATTTTTTCCATATATTAATTTATTTTTATTTAATTTAAATTTTAATATAATTTAATAGAAACAAAATATTTAACAAAGCAATGACATTACACCACATTATCTATATTTAATTAAAAACATATTATCCATATTTAATTAAAAAGCACCTCCCAGCACAAAATTATATAATTGTGAACTAACTTTATTCAACCCAACACCATCTTCAATATTTGATCATTACCTTCACGTTATTTCTCCATATTTTTGAGTTGGATGTCATCTCGTTGTTTGCTTTTATAGATAGTGACGCGAGCTGATTAGATCAGTACGAAACAGTCCATTTTTTATTTTTATTTTGGGTGATTAAAAATTATTAAATTTTTTATTTTTTATTTTTTTTTTTTTAATTTTAATTTTAATATTAATAGTAATAATTAATGGTACGATGGATTTAAATATTAAAAATAATTATAAAATATTTTTTATTTATATTAATTTTTTTTTTTTAATATAAAATTTTATAAATATTTAGGAAGCCGTAGAAATAAATAGTGATAAAAATGTATCGTTAAATTATTTTAGTTAGGCTAAATGTTAATATATTTAAAATTATAGATAACTTTATAGCTATACTCAATAAATAATTTTTTTTTTTTTTTTTAAATTAAAACCATATTTTCTTAATATAATTCGAATTTAGTTAATCATATCAATTTCATAAGTAGCAGGTAGATTCCGTGCTCCATCGTATATATGGATTAATATATATTATATATATCCTTTTTGATGTCACTCGTGTAACTACTTTTTAGTAATAGTGCATGATGGTGAAATTGGGTTTCTTTAGAAAGAGGCCTTTTTTTTTTTAATCCTTTTTAAAGATTCGGTGAAAATAGTAATTTCTCAAATATATGGATGTGTTTTTGCTTTTTAAAAGATTGGTTGAAAATAGTAATTCTCAAGTATGTTTTAATGTTGTGTTCATTCTAGTAATTCTCAAATGCGTTTTCATCTTATCTTCATTTTATAATGATCAACCATTTTATGATAAAACATTATATATTAAGCGGGTTGTATATAAGTTGTATGACTTAAATTGTTTCCTATTCAATGGTGTATAGGTGACCTCATTGTGGGGTAGTGATTGATCGTCTTTGTTTGATTTTCATGTATACAATTGTTAGGTTGATGATGATATTGTTTTGTACCAATAACAATTAGTGGTGTTATTTTACACTTTTCACATAATAACAATCACTGGTGTTACTATACACTTCTCACATAATGCTTGATATATGTAACCCATAAAATTGGTGTAACTTAAAAGTTGCTAGATGACATTTATCTTCACTTATTTATATTCATATTAGTAATCTTATTTGAGTTCGTAACTTCTATGTTTTTATGAAACAAATAAACTTAACCTTATTAATTAGTAAATAATTAACTCTTAAATCACTTTAGCTGTAGTTTAGTACCATGTTGAATCACTTTTAATAATGATGATGCAATTTTAGAGTTCCCCGAACTTTGTTAGGATTCACAACGAAAGTCTTTTAAGGAGTATGTTTAGTTAAAGTATCAATATTGGTTTTGTGATAATATGTAAATATAACGATTAAAGTTTTTTAAGGAGTATGTTTAGTTAAAGTATTAATATTGGTTTTGTGATAATATGTAAGTGTGGCTAAAGGTGATCCTTATGCTAATGCAAAGTTATATGTGGATGTGATTAGTTAGAAGTTTTAAGTGTCCTTGATAGAATAGATTATGATAAATTACAACTTTTTGTGGGAGGTTGTTATCAATGTAATTTTGCTTGCTTGTTTAGTCTTTAGTCTTTTCATCTGAAACCATTGCATGATAGTGATAACCCTCATTCAATTATCATGTGATCTCATATTGAACTATGTCAAAACATAGTTGACCAAAAAATGTAAAGCACACTATTTATTCCATTTTCGACACATGGAGCATGCAAGAAATCCTTTGAAAACAATGCTATGACCTTGAAGTGTGTGTGTGTATAATTTTGTTGACTCATTAATTCATATGTGTCTTAGAAAATGGTGTAGTGGGTAAGTGTCGATCTAATCAAGCTATTATTACTAATTTTATGATTTGATGTAGTCTTTCTTCGTCATTCTTATCCCATTGATTTATTAATTGATCCAAAATGAATCATTATATAATGTCATCTATCTTGGTACTTTATGAGTTGGAAAGATTGGAGTTATTTGTTTATAGGGCCCATTTTGGGGGTATACTTGCTTTGGCGATTTGAATTCTGAAAACTTCCAAAGGTCCTTTGAGGCCTTAAATGGTTGTTTTGAAGGTCAGAACTTTGTGAATTAAGTTCTCAGTCGTTTGATTCTATCTCACACATTGAGAACTTTCCAACAACATGAAGATCACTTGAATTGGAGTTTGAATGCAAAAAATATACCTCTCAGAAGTTGACCAATCGTGTTGACCACCATGATATTGAGTGGATGCCACATCAATTCACACTACTTAGACATGTTGAGCGAGTCTTGTATATACTCTCAAGAGGATTCTAGAGGGTTTGAAACCCTAGCCTTAATTAGGGGTTAAGATAAGAAAAAAACCATAACATCAACCTTAAAGGTTATCAAGCTATTTTAAACATTGGGTTGCTGGAAAAGGAAGGGGTTCCATTTTTATTATATTGTTATTGTTCCATAATTGAGAAGAACATTTGGGAGTGGAATTTTTGAGTAGAACAAAGGAAGCAAAAAATATTGTAGCAATTATATTGGCTAGAATGTCCATGATATCTCCATAGTGAGTGCCTCTTTGTATTTACATTTCATAATTGAGAAGAAAAGTGCGAGACATATGCCTCACCTTCTAGCTAAGTTTTTCTTCTATTTGATTTTCCTTAGGTACATGCTATGTTCATAGTGTGTATGGTATGTTATTTGCTTAGCTTTTTTTATTTTGGTTTCAATTTATTTCAATATTTTGTGCGTTAAGATTGTAATATTAAATATGAAATCTAATTAAAACATTCCATGATAGTATATTGTAAGATTTGTTTTAATGAATTCATGTTTTCAATGGAATATCCATGGAAATTTACATATCATATTGGTATCAGAGCACCTTTCTTTTAGGATTTTGTGGGAATTTGTAGGATCTAGGAATTGACATAAGAAATAAGTCTAAAAAATCCAGCCTTGTAGATTTGTAAACTACCGCAGATATTCCACTAACAATTCGTCACAACGGATCGACTAAAATATATTAGAAAATCCTAAATCTACATTATGAGGGTTTATTTCTCCTTAGATTTATGGATCTATTAATTACTGTTTTTTGTGTATGCATGCATGCAAATTATAATTATGTAGAAAATAGATAACAATGGAATATCCATGGAAATTTACAGATCATATTGGTATTAGAGCATCATTCTTTTAGGATTTTTTTTGGAATTTGTAGGATCTAACAAAGTAAAACTCACAAACCACAGATTAACACAAGATATAACCCAAGAAACTATTTTGGGAGAAAACCCAATTGGAAGATGACGCTACTTTGCTCTCTTTCTCTAAATGGAAAATGGATGCAAGTACAAAGAAGTGAGCCCTCTGGCTCGTGGGATTCTACAGTGCACAAACCCTCTCTAGTTTCTCCCTCCCTATCCAATCTCAGCTAATTTTCTCATTTATGGAACATAATGCACTCAAAGAGAATGAAACCCCTTTTCCTCCTCATGACACGGTTATAACACAACTTGATAGCCTACCAATGGTTAAATTTGACTCCTTCAACTCTGAACTAAAGTTACAATATCAACTCTTTTAGAGTCTTCTTCATCACAATAATGTGGCTATCCCATTTTCCATGAATAGAGAGTTGATGTGACATCCTCTTGAATCATGGTGGTTAAAACAGGAAGATCAACTTTTGAGTGGCATAAATTTTGCATATAGTCTTCGATTGAGGTGATTCTTGAGTTGTTGGAATGATATATATGTGTAGAATAGCATTAGGGGGTTTTGTAGTTAAGTGGAAATTTTTTACACCCAAAAAATACTATTTGAGGCCTCAAACTACTTCCAAAAGTTTTCAAACCCTAATTCACCAAACAAAGACTTGGTAATAAAAATGGTCTTATAAGATAATTCTTCCACTTTTTCCACTTTGAAAGCATTAAGATGAATGAAAATAATATATTGATCCAATCTAGATCACACCTCCCTATTTTGGGAGGCTTTGGTCGCCCAAAATATTTTATTGAATGAGGTGAGGCAATTTTTCCTCCACCTTCTCTCGGGTGTACCATTTAACCTTGCTTGGAAGTTGTCCTTTCAACCTAATATGCCAAAGGTCATGTGCTACCCCTATCTTGTATTATTGTACCTCTTCCACAAAACTATATCCCCTGTTAACTCTTCTTGAGCATTTGGTGCCAAATACTCTACATAAGGTAGGGCTTGTTCCCATTTTTGATTTAGCGTGGAGGCTCATAAAGTTTTATATTCTCTATATTCACCACTAAGTAAATGAACACAAATGAGGGTAGACTGAGTTTACATGCGTTATCTCACATATTTTCTAGTATCCCAAAGGGACCATATCACAGAGCCTTTATTTTCTTACCAAGATCCTATAGCCTCTCCTTGTTCAACTATAGCCATACTGTGTCTCCTGTTAGGATATTCCGACACATAGGAAATAGTTAAGTTCAACTTGGTCTAGTATAGAGTTAGGTATAGAGTTAGGTAAAGTGTGTTTCTTTACCGTTGTACATTTTGTAACTTACAATCCGACGGTCACGATATGTAGTGATCCGACGGTTCATTCTCTCCTCGGTATTACCGACACTTGATCCGGGGCTTGACACCCGATTGGTCCATGAATTCTATTTAAAGCGCATGGAGGGTCATTTGTAGGTTAACCGTGCATGAGAGAAGCTTATGTAAATTTTCATTCTTTATTAATAAATTGCCTGTAGTAG
>APFE031269148.1:118374-139250 GCA_000404065.3 Pinus taeda
TTCATTGATGATTTCTCCAGACGCACTTGGGTATACTTCTTAAAACTCAAGAGCGAAGTATTTAACACATTTTTTGCCTTCAAAGCCTTTGTTGAAAAACAATCTGGACATCAAAATCTTAAGCTAAGAACTGATAATGGTGGAGAATATGTTAAAAACACATTCATCAACTTTTGCACCGAAAATGGAATTCAAATGCAACATACTGTTCCATACACTCCACAACAAAATGGTGTAGCTGAAAGGAAAAATCGCACCTTAAAGGAAATGGCTAATTGTATGCTGCAATCTAAAGGACTCAGTCCTAGTTTTTGGGCCGAAGCAATTAATTGTGAAAATTATATAATAAATCGCACTCCTACTAAGGTTCTAAAGCATATCACTCTAGAAGAAGCTTGGAGTTCCATTAAACCAGATGTAAGTCACTTTCGTATTTTTGGAAGTGAAGCATGGGCCCATATTCCAGATGAAAAGAATAAAGCTTTAGAACCTAAGAGTGAGAAATGTGCTTTTGTTGGATATTCTGAAGATGTAAAAGGTTATAGACTTATTCCATTTAAGTCCAAAAATGTTATCATTAGAAGAGATGTAAAATTTTATGAAAATAAATCGGCCTGCGAGCCTAGTCCGCCGGATGTGCCACCTCTTCCTATCTCTTGTACTCTTGAAAACATTTCTTCTTCAGATGATGAAAGTGAGGATGAAAATCCTCCCCCACCTTCTCAAGATCCTCAACTTCCAAGATGGGTCCGTGCTACTCGGGATGCAACAGGTGATCTTGCCGGTGATCCTACAGATCAGCGACGTACATGTTCTCAGTTTGAAAGAGCCTATTCTTTATTGGCTCAAGCTCGAGTAAATCATGATCCTGACACTTTTGCAAAAGCTTCAGGCCATCCACATTGGGAAGCAGCTATGAATGAAGAATATCATTCATTGTTGGCAAATGATACATGGGATCTTGTTCCTCTACCAAAAGGGACGCAAACTTGTTAGATGTAAATGGGTTTACAGAACAAAGTATGGACCAGATGGGAAAGTTGATAAACATAAAGCTCGTCTTGTTGCTAAGGGCTTTTCACAGGTTGAAGGCATTGACTACACTGAAACCTTCTCCCCTGTTGGCAAAATGAACTCTATCCGCCTTGTTCTTTCCCTTGCTGTCTCTTTAAAATGGGAAGTCCATCAGATGGATGTTAAATCTGCCTTCTTGCATGGGGACTTGCATGAAGAAATCTATATGGAACAACCATTGGCTTCATCCAAACAGACTCCAGCCTTGTATGTCGACTTAAGAAATCTCTTTATGGTCTCAAGCAAGCTCCTCGGGCTTGGTATGCCAAAATGGATAACTTTCTTTTAGAATCTGGCCTTTCTAGGTGTCATTCTGACAATACTGTCTACACCAAGAAAGTGGGAAACTCTCTTATCATCCTTGTTCTTTATGTTGATGATCTTATTCTTACTGGTAGTGATCCCAACCTTATAAACCATGTGAAGTCCAGCCTTAAAAAGAAATTTGAAATGACAGACTTAGGACACTTACACTATTTTCTCGGTCTTCAAGTCTTGCAATCCAAGGAGGGTATTTCCCTTTCCCAGTCCAAGTATGCTTGTGATATTCTTCGTCATTTTCACATGGAAGATTGTAAGCCAGCTCCTTCTCCCTTTCAGTCTGGAGTCAAACTTTCCGTCTCTTGTACTTCTCCTGAAGTTGATGCTACCTTATACCGTCAACTTATAGGAAAACTCTTGTGTTTAACCCATACTCGTCCTGACCTTTCCTTGTTGTTGGCCTTGTTGCTCGTTTTATGCAAAACCCCCGTGAAAGTCATTGGAAAGCAGCTAAAAGAATACTTCGTTATGTTCGAGGTACAGTACAGTTTGGGATTCATTACAGTGCCAAAGCAGCTCCTCTATTAGTTGGTTTCACTGATTCTGATTGGGCTGGTGACCCTGATGATCGGAAGTCTACTGCCGGTTATGTCTTCACTCTTGGTTCAGGACCTATTACATGGGCTTGTAAGAAACAGGCTGCCATTTCTCTTTCGTCAGCAGAAGTAGAGTATTGTGGTGCCGTGGAAGCTAGTAAGCAAGCCTTGTGGCTTCGTCAGATCCTATCAGAATTTGGCTTTGAGCAGCAGCGTCCGACTACACTTTGGTGTGATAATCAAAGTTCCATTCAGCTTTGCAAAGATCCAGTTCAGCATTAGCGCAGCAAACACATTGAACTACACATGCACTTCATCAGAAAGCTCATTCATGACCATGTTCTTGAAGTGCAATATTGTTCAACAGATGATCAGGTTGCAGACATCTTCACAAAGGCTCTCACAGAGGCGAATTTCACTAAATTTCGATATATGCTTGGAGTTCAGGAAGTTGTCACTAAGGGGGGATAGGCTCTAGTGCCTCCTTCCTTCTCCTATTGTGTCATATTTGTAAATCCTTCAATCCTATCCCAAGTTGTTCTTAAGGGGGGATGTTAGGATATTCCGACACATAGGAATAGTTAAGTTCAACTTGGTCTAGTATAGAGTTAGGTATAGAGTTAGGTAAAGTGTGTTTTCTTTACCGTTGTACATTTTGTAACTTACAATCCGACGGTCACGATATGTAGTGATCCGACGGTTCATTCTCTCCTCGGTATTACCGACACTTGATCCGTGGCTTGACACCCGATTGGTCCATGAATTCTATTTTAAGCGCCTGGAGGGTCATTTGTAGGATCCGTGCATGAGAAGAAGCTATGTAAATTCCTTATTAATAAATATGCCTGTAGTAGCCATGTTGGCACAGGGCCGTGGACTGTGTTCCCTCTCTGAGGGTTTTAACCACGTCAAAATACTGGTGTATTGATCTGTGATCTATTTGTGAGCGGTGTCCTTTTGGTGTTCTGTCTGAGGAACTTACCCTGTAAGGACTTGTCTGTTTTGCCTTGATCATGCTTGGCCTTATATTTTTCCTTTAACTTTTACAACGTCTCTTGAAACTTTGTATGGATTTCTTGATCTTCTCAACAATTTTTTCTTCCCTTAAGGAATCCCTTGTAAGATCCTCCCTCGCTCCTCCTTGCTACCCATATGCAATATTCAAAGGTGAAGGTGGCAAATATCTAAAACAATTTTCAAATGTGGACTTACTAGTAGAAGTGTGGACTACTCTATTATAAGAGTGTTGTATATATATCATATTTTCATCCCAAATCCTCAAATGCTTCTGATTGTAACCCTTCAAAACTTGCACCAAAGACCCGTTGAGTACTTCTATTTTCTTATATGTCTTTGGATGAAATGTCGTAGACCTCTTCAACTTCGTATCCATATTCTCCCACAATGTAGTTCGAAATGTACTAATAAATCATGTCCTTGTCTAAAACGATGCTCCTTGGTATCCAAAAATGCACCTACACCTGTCTAAAGAATAAGTTTGCTGATTCTTACCCACTGATGGTATTTTTACAAGGCATTAGAATACACATCATGCTAAACCTTTCAACTACCATGAACAAGTAGTTATGTCCCTTCTTAGTTATTGGTAAACCTCCAACAAATTCCATGGAATGATTTCCTAAGGATGAGTGGGTACAAGAAAGGGATGATACATGCCTCATTTCCTATTACTAGGATTTCTCATATAACAAATCATGTATCCTCTTATGAGCATATATACCTATTCTTGCATCTTAGGAAAATGCACATACCTCTTCAAGTTGGCGATTGTCTTCCCTACACCAAAATTTTGTGCAACCTTGAAGGCATGAGCCTCTCTAATAAGATCAAGTTGCTCACTTTTAGGAACAAATTATTTATCTAGCCTGTAGAGTGACCTGTCTTAGAAATGGTAGTCAAGTTTTTTGTCACCATCGTGCACAATGACTCTGACTTTACAACTACTGAAAAGCCTCCTTGAAGTCCTTATCTACTTAATATGCCTCCCTATATGCATCATGGGTTAATGGCTCCATGTACATTAGATTTCCCAAAGCCGCAATCTTTGATGTGGTTGGCCTTGAAAGCACATTGGCCAACTTATTTGTGCTTCCCTTCATATACTTTATCACTAAATGAAACTGTTGTAAAAACCCCATCCACTTGTAATATTAAGTTAAATATAATTTACTTTGGGTCTGCAGATACTGTAATCGCTTGTGATATGTGTGGAATAGTGTCTCCTTTCCCATTAGATAGTGTTTTCACTTCTTCATAGCTTGCACTAGGGCCATAGTATTCAAAATCGGAATCGATGACCGGACCAGTCCACCTATCAAACCATGTTTCAAACTAGAACCGATCAAACCAAGGCTGGTTAGATCACAATGAACCTGTCTTCAAAAAAATACATGAAATAATTATTTTTTAATGAAAAAAAATATTTCTAAGATTTAAAACCATGATTCCAAACCAATAGAGACAAAATATGCAATTTTTTCTCATCTATATACCATGTAAAGATGAATATATCAAAATGGCACTGAGTGCAATATATATTAGCAACAAAATACATAATTAATGAGGCTCTAAATGGCCTTGAGAGTCCAAAAACAATACTACAAGCTATGGGGCCACTGGCCAACTACAAGTCTACATATCAGTAATCAACATGATTACTCCCCATCATGATCAAACTCATCACCACTACTAGACATGGGCTCATCAACATGAGCTACATAAATAATCTGGCTTAGAGTTCGAGGACTCCTAATACTTCTCTGCAACCTCATTAGTAGTGGTAGTATTAGCAACAAGGCTAACCATCAAAACTAAAAATCACTAATCAACATGATCACTCATGAAACTCATTATTGATTCAACACTACTAGAAATGGGATCATCAATAAGAGATACATAAACATCATCTAGTTCAAAGAATTTAGAATTGGATTGCTCAACCTTGTAATATGATAGAAATTGAAAACGTTTAACATGCCTAACCAATGCTTTTGGTTTGAGTGAAGGGTTCATCTCCTCAACCTTATAATGTGGTAGAAAAATCTTAGCATGCCTAACCAATTATTTTCCTTTGAGTGAAGGGCACGTTTTTGTTAAGGCCATGATAGAAGAGTTTAACAATCAAGACCACCATCATCAACAAATTTCAACAATCAATGCCACCGACATGAAGGTACTTAAAGGGCTTCATGCTCTTGACCAAATGCCAATCTCATACCTTCACGCATGACATAATGAAATGGAAAAATTTCAAACCCCCAAACCATGAAATCTTGAAAACCATTAAGTCTACTGAATTTTGAGTGAAATCTAAACTCCTAGTTTCTCCATATGAAATCCAATGAGGTAGAAAACACTCTCCAACATCTCGAGTCATTTCATGGTAATTTTAAAAATTTAAGTAAAAGGATGAAAATGAAATATAAATGAAATGTCACTTTTATTTTGAGAATTTATCATTATCATTGATTGCCAACATTGCTAGGGTTGAGATGTGTGAGGCAAATGAGAGGGGAGGCATGCTTTTCTTGGAGGGCCTGTTTTTTGATGTAGGAGCATTCAGCTCAACAATATCATTGCATTTTAGTAGAAATAGGGGGTCTTGTGTTTTCAAGGAAGTTGGTTTCCTATGTTTTGAATTAATGTAATTATTAAGGTTTTAAGTGATTTTAATGAGAGAAGCTAGAATAGGGATTTAATTAAGTATAGTGAGGCATATTAGTAAATATTCTCGAATGTAGGAGAACATGAGAGAATCAGGATAGTTAAGAGATTGAGAGATTTGAGAATTAATTGTAAAACTTAGATTAGGAGTTAGTTCTTGATTTTGTGGATTAGAGAGGATCCTTAGAGATAAGGAAGAGACTTTAGGATTTTGTTGAGAAGGTTATGGATCTAAACCAAGAATTGGTTGTAGAATCCTTTTGTATAAATGTAAGCCTAAAAGGCATAGTCATGGGTTAGTGGGTTAGTCAGTCAGGTTGAGAGTTAGATAGGTTTGATTGTAAGCCTATGACAAGTAGGAAAACAGAGGCCACTAATTAGAAAATCAAGCCAGAGAGACAGAGAGTCTCATTATGTAATCATATATATATATATATATATATATATTTAATTACTAAATTGTGTAAATGTGTGGTTTGAGTATTGAATGATAAATTATGTGTGAATAAGAGGTTCTGCATAGTATATGTATGCAAGTGGAGTTTGGGCAGAACACAGAAAGAAGTGAAGATGAAGGATCGTGTCAGATCGTTAATTCCGATTGAAGGATCAAAGCAAAGTTTGGGATTGACAGTGATTAAAGAGTATGCAGAGTTAAGCTTAGGAGAGAGTTGTGTGGCAGAACAACGAAGGACCAAAACCCTGAAGAAAACCGAAACCACAGAAGAACATTGAAGAAACGACATAAAAACAAAGTAAAGAGAAGGACGAAGAAATAAGGTGACGATGCATAGGAGTTGCTGGATCTAAAGATCAATGAACGAGGCTGAAGGCGATACGTGAACAAGATTAAGTCATGAAACATAAGTAAAATAAATGAACGATGGAGATTAAATCCAAGTACTTGCGGAAGGTGAATCACGGGAATCGATCTGGATCATTAGATTGATATATCTGGTAGATCGACGGTGATCAAAAACTGCGTGAGGTAGAGAGAGAACAAATTTCCTTGATCGTGGCTGAAGTCTCACACTAAATCCTAACCATCGATCCCATATTCAACGCTTACATCACAGTCCACTGTGGGGTTGGCCTGTTTTTAAACTGTGTGCTAACAAAAGTCCTGTGAATCGTAAGATTTGATGACCTTGTATATCCAATGGATATGGTGTCTTAATATGATCGGACGTTAATCTCAAAACCGGACCCAAATCTTTATAGATTAAGGATTTATAATCCTTATCGGCTCCCTAAGGGTGGTTAAGTGTCGCGCAAGTTTCTCGTGCGATATCCCTATTGACCATTAGATCAATGCTGTTCAAATGCTGTTCAATTATTGTTCAATTGACCTCCTGCGTCATTTTTGGTATGGCTTCGGCCTGAGTGGACTCGAAAGTTTATCAACACGAGTCTAAATTTATTTGGGTTACGGAGGATGGATGGAGATCATGCGATAACCGTTGATCCTATGGAGTGAAATCAATGGTGGAGATTGAATGTGATAAGGTGAGCATCGGTAAATGTGCGAAGGCTGAGGGAAGATGAAAAGGTAAGGTTAAGTGTGGTTTATGTTATATTTCTATTATAGGATAATTATAATAGAAATAAAGCGAGATTAATGAATTAAAAGGCTAAATCGAGTTTAACCAAGTCTGGGTCCATGGTGTGGTTAACGTTGAGTTAAACTGAGACCAGTGTAAGAGGGCATGGTTAATATGCACGGGGCATAAAGATTAAATAAAGTTTATGAGGGTTGAACAAGCTTCCTCTAGAAAGGTTACTTAAGGTTTAGACTATTGAATAATCGTTGAAACATTTCCACATGAGATTTAATTAAAGGGCCTTACACCTTAATTTATCAAGGTTTGACTAGGCAGGGTAATTGAAATTCTGGGACAAATGAGATTATGCATTTTATATGTATACTGTGGGTATTGTAGGTTTTTCCTGCGTCATTTTGGTATCAGAGCAGAATTGTGGTTGAAACATTTGATATTAAAGCACAAAGAAATTCTGTGTGAAAATTTCTTTGAAAAGAATTTAGAAAAGAGTTATGTTTTGAAGGTGTGTATATAGGTGAATGGTGATGAAAGCAGGAAAGATGAGATCAAATTGTAATCTGAAAATCATTAAGCACAGAGAGATAAATTATAGCAAAATATTGGGAGAATTGCAGATGCAAGGGAACAGAGGACAATCCATTCAAAGTGCAGGTGAATGGTAGAACAAGATCGTGCAGAAGTCTTGAAGGCGAGAATATTGCAGCAACCTAGAGCAAGGAGTGCTCAATTGGTTCCAGAGGGAAGAACCAGAGAGATGCTAAAAGACTGAGCTTAGAGGAGAGAAGCTTAGTGAGGCATATGTAGCAAGAATGAGACTTGTTACTGCAGGGGTTTTGTTGTAGCTCACAAAGGAAATTCCACAGAGGATGTGGGTAGAATTGCTAAGTAATGAAGGAAGCTGATAAGACTTTCTAAGTGAAAGAAGAGGTGGTTAGAACCAAGTATTTCATTGTGATTGAAATACAAGAGGGCAGTTGCATTCTTAGAAGATGTAGATGAGTTGAAGCCTAGAAGGAGTAGAGAGAAGTTCTCAAAAGAGGTTCCAGAAATAGAGAACCAAGGGCTTGCCAAAAGACCAAGTACAGAGGGGAGCTTGGTGAGGTAAGTGGCACCAGGGAGGACTTGCTGTTGCAGCGGCTTTAATGCAACTCATAGTGAGTGAGTGAGGAACTCATAGAGATGGAGAAGAAAATGACTACTGATAGTCATAATAGAGGTTTTGAGGAAGACCACAACAGAAGAAAAGTGAAGAAGGAAGATTCCAAGGAAAATGGCAAGAGAATGATTCAAGAGGAATTGACAAGGAAATTGCAGAGATGAAAGAACAAGTCAATGTATTAAGGATGATACTCGAGGAGAGCCAGAGATAAGGTTGGGTATTAAGGAAGAAACCAGTAAAGTGGAATAAGTTAAAGAGAAGGCTACAACAGAGGCAGGTAAAGTGGCTGATGGAAAAACTCAGAGAAGCTGAGTTGGAAATGGAAGTTTCCATTTGTGAACCAGAACAGGGTGAAGTTCTGGGTGAAGATGAAGAATGGAGATCAATGAACTATTGGGAGAGTTTCGAGCAACATACTGAAATGTTGCCAAAGGATGAAGAGTACCTTTCAGAAGATAAGTATTCTAGAGAAGAGTATGATGAAGAATGCCTTTTGAATGAGGAAAATATTTAATTTTTGTAGAAAAAAGAAATTGTTGATGAATTTATATTTGGAACTGCTACAAAACAAGGACAATTCCTTATGGAAGAAGGAGATGAAGATCAGCTTGAAAAGCTGATATGTGAAACGTTAGTTGAGGCTGTTGAGCCTTACATTTTTCAAACTGGCAATTATTGTGTGAATACAGGGATTATAAGTGTTGAACAAGAATTTATTTATGTGGAGATGAATCAGACAGAATTGTCTATGGAAGGCAGTTCAATTGAATCATTGGGCAATAGTGACCATGTAAAGGATGAAGCTGGAAATGAAGAGCATTGTGATAAGACACTTGCTAAATGTAAGTAGGAAATTGAATTGTTGGAGAGGTTGCCAGTAGGAAATGGCAATAGAAAAGAAGTGGTTACAACAATACTTAACAGTAGCAGAGGGTCTTTAAAAGACATGGAGACAGAAGAGTGTTTTGGTTCACAAACCAATAGTTTGTTTGCAAGAACAATGCATAGAATAAATGGGTGTGATGCTATGATCGAAGAAATTGAACAGAAGTTATTTGGCGATGAAATGGAAGTTCAAAAGAAACAAGAGGGTAAGGATGTAAGGGTGGCAGTAAGGAACCAATAATGACAAAGTGAAGGTAACCAGTAGAAGATTAAAGGAAAATTTAAAGAAGAGACTATGTTAGCTGAAAACATAGTAAAGGATCATCATTCCATCATGATGATAGGCACAATGGAGATAACCAGGGAAGCTGTTGAGGCAATCAATAAAGAAGAAGGACTAAACTCTCATCAAAGGACCAGTGAATGGGAGAAATAATTGGAGCTACTGGAGA
Source organism: Pinus taeda (assembly GCA_000404065.3). Taxonomy (NCBI): domain Eukaryota; kingdom Viridiplantae; phylum Streptophyta; class Pinopsida; order Pinales; family Pinaceae; genus Pinus; species Pinus taeda. The sequence continues at coordinate 128,048 of APFE031269148.1, forward strand.
AATGGCTTAAAGCACCAGTAGGGAAGAAAGAACCTGATGAATATTGCAAAGGATATGCAAGAGAGGAAGAGGAAAGAGTCTAGCAAAGAAATGAGTTGGACATAGAAATTGAATTGATGATGGATTTGATGAGAAAAGTGTCTCAAAGGGAGAAGACAACAGAAATAAAGCAAAGCAGCAACAAGAAAAAGACAACAACAGACTGTGAGAGCATAGCTAGTGGGGCAATGCAGCATAAAGTGTGGAGACATGGAGAACAACAACAAACAACAAAAACAACTAAGGACAGACTACAGAACAAAGTATGGGATCCAGGAGGATGCAGATCAGAAGCATATGATCAGGAGATCATGATTATTTTCAACCTTGAGAGTTTGATGCAAGAGCATTCAGCGCAACAATATCATTGTATTTTAGTAGACATAGGGGGTCTTGTGTTTTCAAGGAAGTTGGTTTCTTATGTTTTGAATTAATGTAATTATTAAGGTTTTGAGTGATTTTAATGAGAGAAGCTCGAATAGGGATTTTAGTTAATATTCTTGAATGTAGGAGAACATGAGAGAATCAGGATAGTTGAGAGATTTGAGAATTAATTGTAAAACTTAGATTAGGAGTTAGTTCATGATTTTGTGGATTAGAGAGGATCCTTAGAGATAAGGAAGAGACTTTAGGATTTTTTTGAGAAGGTTATGGATCTAAACCAAGAATTTGTTGTAGAATCATTTTTTATAAATGTAAGCCTAAAAGGCATAGTCAGGGGTTAGCTGGTTAGTCAATCAGGTCAAGAGTTAGATAGGTTTGATTGTAAGCCTATGGCAAGTAGGAAAACAAAGGCCATTGATTAAAAAATTAGGCCAGAGAAACAAAGAGTCTCACTATGTAATATATAATATATATATATATATAATATATATATAATATATATATATATATATATATAATATATATATATAAAATATATATATATATACAAAGATTCAATTCCTAAACTGTGTAAATGTGTGGTTTAAGTATTGAATGATAAATTATGTGTGAATCAAAGGTTCTACATAGTATATGTATGCAGGTGGAGTTCGGGCAAAACACAGAAAGAAGTGAGGATGAAGGATTGTGTCGGATCATTAAATCCGATTGAAGGATCAAAGTAAAGTTCGAGAGTGACAATGATTAAAGAGTATGCAGAGTTAATCTTAGTAGAGATTTGTGTGGCAGAACAACAAAGGACCAGAACCCTAAAGAAAACTGAAACCACAGAAGAACATTGAAGAAATGGCATAAAAATAAAGTAAAGAGAAGGACGAAGAAATAAGGTGATGATGCACAAGAATCATTGGATCTAAAGATAAATGAACGAGGCTGAAGGTGATGGGCGACCAAGATTAAGTCGTGCAACATAAGTAAAAGAAATGAACGATGGAGATTAAATCCAAGTACTTGCGGAAGGTGAATCACGAGAATCGATTTGGATCGTAAGATCGATAGATCTGGTAGATCAACAGTGATTAGCGACTACGCGGGGTAGAGAGAGAAAAAATTTCCTTGATTGTGGCTGAAGTCCCACACTAAATCCTAGCCGTTGATCCCATAGTCAACGCTTACGTCACAGTCAATTGCAGGGATTGGCCTATTTTAAACTGCGTGCTAATAAAAGTCCCACGAGCCGTAAGATTTGATGACCTCGTATATCCAATGGATATTGGGTCTTAAGATGATCGGGTGTTAATCTCAAAACCGGACCCGAACCCTTATAAATTAAGGATTTATAATCATTAGCAGCTCTGTAAGGGTGGTTAAGTGTCGCGCAAGTTTCTCGTGCAATATCACTATTGACCGTTAGATCAACGCTGTTCAATTGCTGTTCAATTGTTGTTCGATTGCTGTTCAATTGCTGTTCAAATGTTGTTCAATTACTGTTCAATTGACCTCCTGGGTCATTTTTGGTATGGCTTGGGCTTGAGCGGACCCGAAAGTTTATCAACACGAGTTTAAATTTATTTGGGTTACGGAGGATGGATGGAGATCACGCGACAACCATTGATCCTATGGAGTGAAATCAACAGTGGAGTTGAATGCGATAAGGTGAGCATCGGTAAATGTGCAAAGCCCGAGGGAAGATGAAAAGGTAAGGTTAAGTGCGGTTTATGTTATATTTCTATTATAGGAGAATTATAATAGAAATAAAGCGGGATTAATGAATTAAAAGGCTAAATCGAGTTTAACCAAGTTTGGGTCCATGGTGTTGTTAACGTTGAGTTAAACCAAGACCAGTGTAAGAGGGTATGGTTAATATGCACGGGGCATAACGATTAAATAAAGTCTATGAGGGTTGAACACGATTCCTCTGGAAAGGTTACTTAAGGTTTAGACTATTGAATAGTTGTTGAAACATTTCCGCATGAGATTTAATTAAGGGGCCTTACACCTTAATTTATGAAAGTTTGACTAGGTAGGGTGATTGAAATTTTGGGACAAATGAGATTATGCATTTTATATGCCTATTGTGGGTATTGCAGGTTTTTCCTGCGTCATTTTTGGAGGGAAACAACCCCAAATTTCCCTCAAATGTGCTTCAAAACTCACAAAACCACATTATGTGGATTACGTGACCGACCTAGAAATAAACCAACTGATTTATGATGGAATCTGCCAATTTATGCCCGGTTAGACCAAAAAATCGAGGGTTTGCTCAAATACCCTGTTTTTTCAACCGGTTCGGTGGCATGGGCTAATGAACCAATTGGTTTGACCAGTTTATGGTTCAAATCAACCACTTTTGAATACTATGACTAGGGCATATAAGTACTTATTGTAGGTAGGGTAGTTATTAAGAATTGTGCTATGATACTTCAGAATAGTATCATCCATGGCTTCCTCCCTGCATCAAGACCACTCCCATAGCATATCCACTTGCATTTGTCTCCACTTCAAAGGGCTGCTATAAGTTCGGTAATGCTAGAACCAATGCTTGACTAATATTTTTATTTAACTCCTCAAAGGCTCTTTCCTAACTCTTTCCCCATTGGAAGCTCTTGCTACTCGTTATTATGACATGGAGTGGTGCTCCTATTGCTGAAAATAAGGTTACAAATTTCCTCAGGTATTGTGTTGCCCCAACAAAACTCATGAGCTCAGATACATTAGTAGGCACTAACCACTTCATGGTTGCCTCCATCTTGGCATGATCTATCTTCAACTCTCTTCCACCTATTACATGCCCTAGACACACAAAACACTACTGTGCAAATTCACACTTCTTGATATTTGCAAGTAGCTATTGCTTCTTTAATATCTCTGGCACCTACATAAAATAACAAAGTTACCAACTTAACGTGAATTGTACCGAGTTCTCATTTTTTTAGAAGTCGCAAAAAATCATGATTTTCATGCTAATTTTGAAAAGTGTCGATGCAACGTCAAACCCCATTTTTGGGGCTTATTTTTAAGACTTTCATTTTTCTTATGTATTAAGTGTGGATACACTTTTTAAAATGTTGGTAATTTCCATGCTGATTTTGAAAAACGTTGATGCAACATCACCATTTATGTATTTAAATATTTTTTAAGTTCTCTTCTTCTCTCTCTTTTTTTTTTTTTTCTTCCTGAGATATTTGTTTATTAAGAGTTTTGAAGTTTGTATTTCTTTTTCTTTGCAATTTTTGTTTAATGAATTTTTCATTTTTTTTCCAAAGTTAAATAATAATAATAATAAAATTAATATTTTTCAAATAAGGATTTTTTACTTATTTATGTATCATTAATTAATACTTCAATACACATAAATTAATTGTCGCTAAAAAAATAATAATTTTAAACATTTGCAAAAAAAAAACAAATTTTGCGCGTGCACACACAAAAATTACGAGACCTTTTCTGTAAAAATGACGTGTCCAATAAAGAAATTTTACGAAAAAATTGAATATAACAAATTGAAAAATATCAAAATTTATGATAAATTTTAAGAATTTTATAATGGATAACATACAACTTTAAGTAAAATAACAAAATTAAAAAAATAAAAAACAGGAAAAAAATTCAAAATAACAACATAAAAATAAATTGTTTAAAAAAAATAAAAAAAAATTTAGAAAACAAAGGAAAAATAATTGAAAAAAAATAAAAAAAAAAAAAACCTTAAAATAAAAAAAAGAAATAAAATTGTTAAAAAAAATTTAGAAAACAAAGGAAAAATAATTGAAAAAAATAAAAAAAATAAAAAACCTTTAAAATAAAAAAAGAAGAAGAGAGAATTAACCATATAAACTAGTTAAAATCAAAATTTTATTTAAAAAAAAGATATAAACAAAAAAATATATTTCAAAATTTTAAAAAATATATAAAATAAATTTAAAATGTTATTAAAATAAAAAAATAAGAAATTGAAAAGTAAAGAACATACTAAAAATATGAAAAGGGCATAATTAAAAATTACAGAATATATTTAAAAAAAGCTAGAAAATAAAGGAATAAAAAAATGATACAATATTAGAAAAAATAAAAAGTAATAAAAAAATATTACAATATAAATTAAAAAATTCAATAAAAATAAAAATATATTATAAATTACTTAAAAAATTAAACAAATAAAAATTAATATTATATATAATATATATATATATATTAAAGAATAGGAATAATAAATATAAAATAATGAAAACAGTTTAAACAAATTAATGTTGTTTCCTACTTGCTATGCCCTAATGTTAAAGGGTCATGAGCAACAAGCGCCAAGACGGGGCATCTTTATTGATTCCTAGAATCATTGAGGGTGTCCTGCCTCGATGCTAAAGCATTGTTGGTAAGGTGATTAGAGTGGCGCCGTGGCGGGGTATGTTTGTCGATTCTGGGAATCGATGAGCGGCCACACAATGTTGTTGGTCGTTTGTCAATTTTGGGAATCGATGAGGGTTGCCTTGCCTTGAATCCAAAGCATTGCGGGAAGGCCTGTAGGAGCCATGACGCCACTATAGCAAGCCTTGGCTACAACTTTATGGCGCCGAGGTGGGGTGGGCCAGAAAGACATAAATATTTTTTAAATTATTTTTAGTATTATTTTTTAATATTTAATATTTAATAAAATTTTAAATGTTGTTAACAGTTTTGTTTTTATTTTCGTTTTATTTTTATTATTATTTTTTTTTAATTATTTTTTGTTTTTGTTTTCTAATTTCTTCTTCTTATTATTATTATTATTATTTTTTTAAATTTTTGTTTGTTTCTTTCTTTTATATATTTGAATTTTTATAGTGAGTTTTTTTTTGTATAAATAATTTCATATTATTTTTTAATTTTTAATATACATATGTTTGAATTTATTTGTGTGTTGTTTTGTTGTCATTTTTTAAGATTATTTATTTACTAATATTTTTTATTTTTTTTAGTGTGTGTGCGTGTTTTAAATGTTACTTTTATTTCTTTCTGGTTGTTTTAATTTAATTTTATACATTTCTTAATTTTATTTTTAATTTTTTTTAATTAGTTATTTATTTTTAAATTTTTTGTTGTTTTGTTTTGTATATATTTCATATATATATATATATATATATATATATATATATATATATATATATATATATAAGGGTTGTGTCATGCTCGACTAGCAAAGCGATCCCACTATGTATCAATTTGTTAGTTGGTTTTTAAGTTTTTGTCATAATGGATCAACTCTGCCCCTACTGGGTGTCGATTTCAAGGTTGATTTTTAATTTTTCATTGCAATGAGTCAAGTTTACCCCCACTACATGTCAATTTGATGGTTGATTTTTAATTTTTCGTTGCAAAATGTCAAGTTGTCTTAGGCTAAGATGTTTAAAGAGTTATACTTTTAGCATTAAAAAAATTACTCTTGGTATAATGACTCTTTTATTTAGGGATTTATTTTTAGGTTTTTTTTAGACATAATATTTGATTTTAATTCCATGGCTGAAAATTTTCAAAATTTTAAGAATTTTCAGAGTCATGATATTTTATCTTAAACACTATCATAAAAAATTACTGGAATTTTAAGGTTTTTCAGAGTCATGATATCTTATTTTTAATGTCATTGCTAAAAATGTTGGAATTTTAACCAAAGAAAAAACCATTGATGTAACATCAATACTTTTCGATTTCAAGGTGTTTTTTCACATTTATTGCACAAAAAATTAGTTTTTAATGCCATTGTTAAAAAAAATTGGAATTTTGACCCGAACAAAAAAAAATCAAGTGTCATTTTTCATTTTCGGGATGTTTTTTCATGCTTATGGCAGAAAAACTGGCTTTTAATGTCATTGCTAAAAAAATTTAGAATTTTAATCCCTCCCTAAAAGAAAAGAAAAGAAAAGAAAAGAAAAAAAGTTAATGCAACATCAACACTTTTAATTTTTGGGTGTGTTTCATGTTTTTTTGTTGTTGCAAAAATAGGGATTTTTTGGTCTAGAGTTCTCGTTTTGAGGTTATAGTTCTCATTAAGTCAGTAACTTTGTTAAAAGTGAGATGTTCTCCTCCCAAGTGACACTACATACCAATATATTATTGAAATAAATAATAACAAATGAATTTATAAAATGACACAATATATCATTCTTTAATTTCATAAACATAGTTGGTGCATTGCTTAGGCCAAATGACATGACTAACCACTCATATAAACCTTTCCTAGTTTTGAAGGCGGTCCTTTAGGTATCTTATTCTCTAACTCATGCTTGATGACTCTAGACTTTAAGTCCCACTTGGTGAAGTATTTGGCTTGCTGCAACTGGTTTGGCATATCATCTATCATGGGAAGGGGGTACCTTTTCTTAAGTGTGATTTTGTTTAAAGCCTCGTAATCAATACACATCTACCAAGTCCCATCCTTTTTTGGCACAATGGTGATGGGCGACCCACATGGTGAGGTACTTGGTTAAATGACACCTTGTTCAAGTAACTCCTGCAATTACTTCTTCACCTCACTTGCTTCTATAGTAGACTGCATGTACATCCCAATGTTTGGCAATGGGGAGTCTGATAATAGTTGGATCTTGTGCTCCACCTTCCTCTTCGGTGGTAGCCCTTTAAGCTCTTGAAAAAAACTCCTATATGCCTTTAGAAACTCTTCTAGTTGTTGTTTATGTTCCTTAGTACACCCCTCTAGAGATGATTTTTCTCTTACTCACACTTCTATAGACTATGTTTCTCTTAAAAAGAATAAAAAATACTTCTTGCTACAATTGATTAGTTTCTTAGTTTGGTTGCTACTTCCTAGCGGAATTTTGGACTTTCCCTTGTGTGCGTTGATGGTGAAGGATTTTATGTCCTTGATGAGGCAGTATTGGTTGGGTCTTTGCATGAAAATTGCATCCCATATATACAAATATGGACTTCCAAATACCACCCCACATACATCAAGGGAAACTACAACTAGTTCTACGTCATAAAAAAAGTAAGCACTGATATCACATCTGATTTTTCATTGTTTGGTTACTTTTATTTTCACATCCTTATTTAGCTGCCCCAATGGATATGGGCTTGGATGATCACAAAATTCCAATCCCAATTTGTTGACCAACTTTACTGCAATGAGATTTTCTTGTGATCTTGAGTCAAATGGAGCATCAATCTTTGTCTTCTTGACTTGTATCATTATACAGAAGAGTTTGGTATTTTCATTATCTTCATATTGTTGAAGAATACTTAGATTCACATGCTTCTGTATGGATGTTCAAACAATCTTATAGTAATCCACATCCGAGCTGCTTTAAACTTGATTACTCGAATATGTGGCTATGAGATTTTTCTTCTTAGTATCTTTCTTTTTGTTCTTTAGTTTGAGCTCTGGATGCAAATTCCAACATTTCTCCTTTTTATGAACATCAATGTTATAGTGGTTTCTAGGATCTTTGCATTGATGTGTTTTGGATGTTGTCTTTTTGTCCTTTACCCCTTTCCACTTCTTCTGCCCCTCCTTGGAAGCTTCCTAGTGCTCTTTCTACTTTGACCCACTTGATTTCCCTTTCTTCTAGCCTATGTTCTACAAGTATTGTGCTTGTACACAAACATAATCCACTGATTTAGGCTTGAAAAACATCATTTGCATCTGTAGATGGCTGTGTAGACCCACCGAATACTTTAGGAGTACGTCTTGGTTCTTTGGGGAAGTACCTACCATTATGGCCATATTTCTAAATTCGGTGGTGTACTCTTGTACACACTACCCCTGTTTCTACTTGAGGTAATGCCATTGGATTCACTGGTCCTCTACATACACAATGGGGTGAAATTGTGGCTTAATGAGAGTTTCGAAATATTCCCACTTAGTCTCTAGAGGATCTCCATCTAACCTCTGGGTATCCATGTGGATTTCCCACCACATTAAGGCATGACCCTCTAATTTTAGTATGATCCAGGTGGATTGATCCAAAATGGATCCTAAACGTCTAAAATCTTCATATATCGGAAACAGAGTATCAAAACAAAAACACTAAGGAGTGACGTAAAATAGGGATTGCAAGGAAAAACATTAAGGAATGACGGAAACCCAAATGAAGCGGAAAATGATGTTGTGTTGAATCAGAGCCGTTGGATCTCCAAATCAACGGTCGGGATGGAATCGGCGGGATTGGATTGGCGGATCGGGTCGGCACAATCCATGGCATATGGAAAGAACCCCAGGCCATTATATATTGTGATATGCCGATGGGGCCGATAGCGATACGTCGATATCGTGATATCGACAATCGGCGATATTGGCAATTGGCAATCAGCGATCGGTGATCCCCGATACAAGGGATGTTGTGACAGTGATATTGCGATTGCAATATAGCGATGAGGCCGATAGCGATACACTGATATCGATGATCAGCGATGTTGATCGCATCGCAACATACAAAGGGCTGTGGACCATGAATTTTTGCACTGCGAGATACGACTTGTGATAAAGCGAGGACCCGAAAGGGAAATAGGGCAGGCTTGATATAGTTTGAGTTTTGGCTTTAAAGCTTTGCGGCCGAATTTTTTAGTGTTTATGTGTATTATTGTTTTGAATGAAAAAGGGCTATTTTTGAGGTTTTGTTGCAAAGAAAGTTTGGACAGTTGGATTCATTGCGCCCATCGATCCTTTCATTCAAACAACTTCTATTTTAAACAAACAAATTCCCCACTTTAAGTGTCCTTGTAACAAAAAGTGTTATAAAACACTATGAACGTAGAAAAGTGCAGGGGGGAGAGGGTAGTCCACGCGGTTTGAGGCAGAAACTTGCAGGAGGGGCAAAAGTTCATTTTTGTTAGAATTTGATAATTCTTATATGGTTTTAGCCCTTCTCGATGCCACGAACGCAATGGAGCTATCCGTTTCTCCATCTGAGTTCTGCATTTTTCAGTATGGAGGTATAAGACTCCTTTTTGTAACTAATGCTTGTACTCTTGTTTTTCATGCCATTTACTGAATGAAGGCCTCCCCATTGATTGAGCAGGGCCCGGAGACATAGTCCAAGATGGACAAACTCCGTTATCAAGTCCTGTTGTCTCTTTTCATGCTTTATGTGTTTCTTCTTTCCTCATGTGTACATTAAGTTTTCTCTGTTAAACTACAATTTATGCATGTAATTCTTTAACACATATATAAGCAAAAGATCTTGGATCAAGTGGTATCAGAGCAGGTCTTTTTAGATGTGAATTGCATGTTTGTATGCTAACAAGAAACAGGCTCTGAAGAGGTGAAGGGAAATTAGAATCTTTCGATCTCGAAGCAGGGCGTGCACATCGAAGGAGAAACATGGTAGATGAAGAGGCTCGTCTTGAAGAGGAGCGCAATTTCCATAAAACCTTCTATTCAATGGCAGAGAATGTCGGTCAGTTGCTTTCAAGGCTGGAGAAAGTAGAGGAGATAAAACCAGAAGAACAAGGTTCAGCACATGGAGATGGTGGAGAAGAACCTGCTCCTTCTCCTTCCACGAGTGAAAGTTCTTCTTCCTCTCATCACCATAATCGTAGAAATTCAAGGGATGCATCTAAGAAACCTTTCCTTAATTTAGATGTCAAATTTGATCTTCCCTTGTTCAATGGTGAAAGTAATGCAGAAAATCTTAACAACTGGATTAGGCAGATTGAAATCTACTATAGGATTTAGCAGATCGATGAGGACGAGGCAAAGATTCAGCTGGCCTCTCTTTGGCTGAGTAGCACCACTCTCATTTGGTGGGAGAGAAAATTGCAAAGTAGTAAGAATGTGGTTAACCTTTTTTCCTCATGGCCTAATTTCATTTCTGCGTTAAAGGAACAATTTTATCCCTTAGGTTACAAGCAAAAAGCATTAATGAATTGGCAGTATTTAAGGAAAGGCAAAGGTCATGATGTTCAAAGTTTTACAGAGGAGTTTAGAAAGCAAGCACTTAATTTGGGTATTGCACTTGATTCACCTAAAGTAGTAACTAAGTATATTGGATCATTACATAGTTACTTTAGACATTCATTATTGTTGTTTGAACCAACCACCATTGACTCGGCCAGCGTAAAGGTCATTCATCTTGAGAACAGGGGCAAAAATGAAAGAGATGATCATTCCAAGAAACCACCTTTCAAACCTCCCAATGGCAAACCAAAAGAAAAATGGAAAGGAAAGGAGAAGAAGATGGCATCAACCAAGAAAGAAGAAGGAGAAAGGCCTTATTGCACTCACTGCAAAAAGGAAGGTCATGGTGACGATCACTGTTGGAAAATGCATCCAGAAATGAGACCAAAGAAGTATGGAGTGTCATGCGGAAAGAGTTATTTTTGCTAACAAAACTAACCTCCCTAGGAGTATAAGACTCTCTAGTGACAAACAAGACAATTAAGATCAATCCTTCTCTAAACATACATTATTCTATGAGAAACCAAGTGTTTTTTGATCTTACCTCAAGTCCAATGCTTGTTGCAGCAGTCCAACCTCATCGATCCAGATGAGCTCCTCCTTCACTTTGAAACCTGCATACACTAACAATCAGACGATTACATAACACCTGAATATTCCATAAAACAAAGCATATTCAACATATAGACCAAGGAGTATATGAAACAATTCATTAACAACAAATCATTGAGAAGAATGGACTTATTTGTATTCAGGAAACAAAAAAGAAACCATTACAACCTGAGCCTTGGTGTTGTGCAAGTTCCTCCCAGGGTCCAGCAAGAGTTTTCCTCTACTTTGACAAGCTCACCCACTTCCAAATGAAACAAGAAAGGATGTAATCTCTCCTCACAAGCT